>JALBCR010000092.1:0-71881 GCA_030710515.1 Abscondita cerata
TCGGTATGCTTCGTTCAGTTACGTATTGCTTCACTACCTAGGTTTATAATATACTATTTTTAAATGTTACCAAATAAAATTTATACCATTCAAAAACAAATACTTTTTAAGACACAAACATAATAATAAATTTAAAAAAATTATTAAATAGACAAGATAATGTTTCTTAAAATAATGTTTATGTATTGTTCAAAACGACCCGTAAATTAGGTCAAGAAAATTGTAAATGACGTTAGCAAAAATATTGCAAATTTCATTATTTTAAACTAAAAAATTTATTAAATCGAAAATAAAATTAATTTTATTCGATTTTCCGATGTATGAAACATTTATGTTGGTCCCAAATTATACGGGTGATTCAGCTAACTGTTTATTAGAAGTTTATGGACTTCCGTTGAAATATTTATTTAAAAATTTAGAATAGGGAATTGCTCAAAAGTTCTATTTAATTAAAATATTTCAGTTCTTCTAGCACTTCCGGTTACACCGGAAGTGGCTACCAACTTTCTTATTTTAATGGATGATATATTTTTTTGTATTTGGATTTTACGCTAAAATCTGAGTTACTTTCATGTAGCACAACCTATATGAAAAATTAATAGTTTTGAGATATTCTCATTTTTTGAGAAAAATTGGTTTTGTAGTATTGTTTTCAAACGCTTGTCAATGATTGAAAAAAAAGTTATAGTAACAAAATTTGGGTTATACTTAGAGGACTGTTAAGTTTTTAAATGATGTGTAATTTGACATCTCATTATTTATAGGGTGTTCAAAATGTTTGGCTAAATCTGACTAACTTCAACTGCCCAAAAGTCAATTTTTTAAAAGGAACACCCTGTATCTTGTTGCTCTATGTAATGGAGAATTAAGTGGTCTTTCAATCTTTATAGGGTTTCCTATTATCTTTACCATTTTCATGCTATCGATGTATTTACATTCGACACAATATTTCTCTATTTTATTAAATAATTTCTGACTAGTGGCTTGTGGAAATTAAAACAATGTGCCTTATTTATCAAACTTGTAATCGTCGACGTGACACATTATACACAATGGAAATCCACCAAAAATATTCGAATGAAGACATACTAAATTTATTTTTTATTCATGGAGAATGTTACAAGATTATTGAAAGTTTGCTTAACGAGAGATAACTACATTTATGGCCTCTAAATAAAAATTACATTGCATAAAATAGAAGCAAATATTGTTGATTTTTGAACCATTTGCACATCTACTTCAGCGAAGGCAGTTCGAACCCGATGTAATAAGTCATCTGTTATGGACTGGCCTTGAATAGACTTTAGTCTTGACATACCCCCATAAAAAAATCCAGGGTGTTAGGTCAGGTGATCTGGGAGGCCATAAAGATGGACCATTGCGTCCAAACCAACGATCTTCAAACATATGGGATAATTCTGATAAACCTCATGGATTGAATGGGCTGGAGCACCATCCATTTGGTACCAACATGAATTTAGAAGATTTAGAGGTAAATTTTCCAAAAATTTGAAACCACTCTCTAAGCATTTCTAAATATTTGCGAGAATTTAAATTTTTCGTCATACACTTCAAAACAAACACGATTATCCATAATTAAACAAAAACATTAAAACTAAATGTGTCTTGAAAGTTACCTTCGCGCACCATCCGAATTTTGTTCTGCCCAATAATGCCAATTTTTCCTATTAATGATTCCTTCTCTACTAAATTTTGACTCATCGGTCCAAATAATTTTTTCAAAAATTTGGGTCTTCCTGCGTTTTCAATAAAATGCTTTCACAAATGCTACGACGTATTTCGTCACCTGGGCGGAAAGCTTGTAGTTTTATAATAGAAAAAGCATGCATTTTACGTTGTGCCAAAATTCTCTGTATCGACAGTAGGGCAGTCCCAAATCTTCAGACGCAATTCAAATTGTTTTAAAATTTGCTTCTATTTGCTTAAACGTAGTTTTATTTATAGGTCGCAAGTGTGGATATCTCTTGTTAAACAAACGGCAAGTTCTTTCAATAATTTTGTAACATTCTCCATGAATAAAAATAAATTTAGTATGTCTTCATTCGAATATTCTTGGTGGATTTCCATATCGTGTATAATGTGTCACGTCGACGTTTACAAGTTTGATAAATAAGGCACATTGTTTTAATTTCCACAGGCCACTAGTCAGAAATTATTTAATAAAATAGAAATATTGTGTGTCGAATGTAAATACATCGATAGCAGGAAAATGGTAACAGATAGGTATAGGGAACCCTTATGAAGATTGAAAGACCACTTAATTCTCCATCACATAGAGCAACAAGATACAGGGTGTTCTATTTAAAAAAATTGACTTTTGGGCAGTTGAAGTTAGTCAGATTTAGCCAAACATTTTGAACACCCTGTAAATAATGAGATGTCAAATTACACATCATTTAAAAACTTAACAGTCCTCCTAAGTATAGCCCAAATTTTGTTACTATAACTTTCTTTTTCAATCATTGACAAGCGTTTGAAAACAATACTACAAAACCAATTTTCTCAAAAAAAGAATATCTCAAAAACTATTGATTTTCATATAGGTTGTGCTACATGAAAGTAACTCAGATTTTAGCGTAGAATCAAATATACAAAAAAATATATCATTCTATTTAAAATAAGAAAGTTGAATATTTTAATTAAATAGAACTTTTCGAGCAATCCCTATTCCAAATTTTTAAACAAATATTTCAACTGGAAGTCCATAAACTTCTAATGAACAGGTTAGCTGAATCACCGGTACTGTTACTAACAAAATTGTATGCAGAAAAGTGACTATTATAACTCCATTTTTTCTGCTCTTTTCAAATAAGCAAACAGTTTTTCAAAATTTTCACATACTTGGTGTCATTTTTAAGTAAACAAAATTTTTGAAATTCCGTATCTGGATTAACATTAATATACACTATTAGGTACTTTACCGGAGAAGAAAAATATGTAGCAAATTAAGTTGCAAATCAAATAACAACTAAACAAAATAAATAAAACACTCCGTATCTTGGTTATAAAAGATCGGAGACCTGTACAATATATGTTTTTTTAGAATCTCTTGATGTCCCTATCTAATCTAACGTACGCGCATTTACCAATGAACCACCCTGTATAGTGCGTTATAATGAAAAGAATAAATTCGATTAAAATTCAGGTGATGATTTTTTTAAACGTTGGACACGTCAATTACAATTTTTTAACTGTCAAATTTTGTGCTAATAACTTTATATATAGGGTGATTCAGAAACTAATGCCAAAACAAGCTTACCTTTTTTTAAATATATTTTTATATATTTGGATTCCTTGAAAAATTTCAGTTTTTTTGGTGTATAATATTCTATACCTATTTTTAATTTTTACAGAAATATTGAAGTTGTAAATTATAATAATTGAAAACCATAACTTTTCCTTAATCATACAAATGAAATAACAACAAAATAATTAATTTTATAATAAATATTTATTGTTTTGGCCGTTTACATCGATAAATTGCACACTGCAGAGTTGCGCACTCCAAAACCAATAAGTAGAGGAACGGCTAATACAATGGTCCGCTTTTAAATAATTCCTTGATAAAAATTAATGAATTGAAAAATTAAATTGCATTTCGTTGTCTAGTATATTATAATCTAGTTCAATCCTTATGTTCACTATTTTCTAATTATAAACGATAACACATGGTATTTACGTTATAGAATCACGTAATATTAATCAAATTCCTCAACAAATGTTTTTCCTCAAAGTTGTGCAAAATAAAATCTATAATTTTGAAGAGGTTATAACGCACCCTCAGCTATGACGTCAGTAATTTTATTGATGAATGCTTTTGTTTTTTTTTTTTAAAATATCATTTTGACTAAACATAAATTTAAATAGTAAATAACGAGTGTCCATATAAATATCTGGGCTGGGCAGGCATCTTCATTAAAAGGTGACATAAATGTAACCTAAAAATTGACAGAAATTAATAACTACTTCCTTATGGTAAAGATCCACGATGAAACAAGAATATCATGAGATTTTGTTACAGAGTTTAAATCTCATGACACAAAAATATCATCATTTGTTTCCACTGAATAAAACTCGCATGTTATCTCTCATAAACTCACGTCTCTCTATAAAAATTCGGTATCAGCAAATAATAGTGAGACATTTTGTCGTTTCCACAGTAAGTGAAATATGTCTTTTGGTTAAAAGTTTTTTTGTCTAGTTAGTAACTGTGAAAGTGAAGTGTATTTTATTATTTGATGAAAATGGTGTTAAAAAACAACGACGAAGAGCTGCAGCATGCTGCATACGTGTCATTCTTTCAAAGAAACCGAAAAGAGTTCATAAATGTTGGATACGTGACTGGATTTAAAAGAAGAAAAAATACAGTATCATGTAAAATTTGCTGGAAGAATTGAAACGTGAAGTTGAGGAACGTTACAAAAATTTTTTTTCGGATGTCTGCTGATGATTTCGATTATTTACTAAATAAAAATACGATTTGCAATTCAAAAAACAGAATACCTTAATGCGAAATGCTATTCCAGCCGCAGAGCGCCTTGCCTTGACTCCTTCGTTTTTGGCGACTGGTAGCACATTTTGTTATTTTATATAATATGTACATACGAGGGTGTATTGAGATCTAGTTAGCCTAGACCAGTTCCTTGCATAAAATATCGAGCCATCATCAAGTACCTGTATTTAAAAGGGTTAAAGAAGGTAAGCAGATTTACGAAGATATGCTTAATACCCTTGGTGATCAATGTCCTTCGTATGCGACCGTCAAAAATTGGAATGCAAGCTTCAAAAGAGGTAAATTTTCCATTGAAGATGATGACCGATCGGGAAGGCCAGTTTCTGTGTCAGTCCCCGAAAATATCGATGCAGTTCATGACATGATTTTATCAGACCGTCAAATTGGGCTAAAACGGATATCTGAAGCACTGAATATTTCATACGAACGCGTTCATCATATGGTTCACGTCAATTTGGACATGAGAAAAATTGCTGCAAAATGGATCCCCAAATGTTTGAATGTTGACCAAAAGCGTGCAAGGGTAGAAGCATCGCGTTCGATCTGTGCTTGATTTGAAAACGATGTAGACTTCTTAAACCGAATTGTTACTATGGATGAGACTTGGGTACATTTCTACGATCCAGAAACAAAGCAACAATCGATGGAATGGCGACACTCTGGTCCTCCAAGACCTAAGAAGTTTCGTGTCCAAAAATCTGCTGGAAAAGTTCTTGCTTCAGTTTTTGGGATTGCCATGGAGTAATCATGATTGATTTTTGGATAAGGGTAGAACAATAACTGGAGATTACTATTCGACATTACTGACCACTCTACGGGAAAATATTAAGAGAAAAAAGGCGGAAAGCTATCCAAGGTGTTTTGTTTTGCAGGACAACGCCCCTGCACACAAATCTCATGTTGCCATGCAAAAATTCGTGATTTAGGGTTTGAATTACTAGAACACCCCCTTATTCACCCGATTTGGCTCCGTCCGACTATCACCTCTTTCCTCAACTGAAAAAAAGTTTAAAAGGTCGTACATTTTCTTCCAACAAGGAGGTAATAGAAGCTGTGGAGGTCTGGTTTGCAGAGCAAGAAGAAACATTTTTTTGAAAGGTCTAGAGACGTTGCAGGTTCGCTGTAATAAATGTATCCAATTAAGAGGAGAATATGTTGAGTAATAAAATATTTTGACATTGAAATTTTGTTTGGTTCTATAGTAGGCTAAGAATTTTCAATATATCCTCGTATGTAGGTACAAATGGAGTAAGAATATTTATGTATACCTACTACCATGACTCTAGTATAATATGAATAATGAATACGTTTGATTGTAAAGGCAGCCTCATTCCCTTATGTACTTATTTCGTATAGCTGAATGTACTATTTCAAGAATTGTGTAAGTTTGCGCTGTATAAAGGAATGGACTAAATCAAGATAATTAAAAGTAAAGTTTATTGGTGCATTTATTATCACTGATAATTGACTATAAATTCAACAAGTCTTGTGATTGCTCTAAAATGCTGAGCATTGTCTTCCTGTTGTATGGCTGGAGAAAGCCTGGTCTCATACGCTTCACTCATGTCGAGCAAATTCTTTGAATCTGTCTAAGAAAAGTTCTGCATGTTCTTTACAATTTATATACAGGCTGGCACTACCAGCAAATTATTCGTAGCATAAAACGACAAACAATATTAAAATATTGAACATACATATATCGAGATTATTTTCACCACATTTTAAAAATTGCTCCAGAAACAGCACCATATTAAAATTGTGTTACTTTAAATGGAACGTTCAATTATTTTTGTATTTTTGGTGTATATAAAAATAATGTAAGTTCTTTAACATGTACCTGTGCAACTTGCATCCGTTTCTGAGATAAATCGATTTTACTGATTTGCAGACTAAAGAAATGCAATCTTCAAGATAAATAAGAACAAGCAATTTTGCTTTACCTGCAAAACATTACTAAGATTTAACATTCTTTTTGGAATACGGACGATGATGTTGAATTGTCATGATAACACTGAAGTTGTGGGAATCGGTGAATTACCGAGTATCTTTTATAGACACCAAGTACAGAAGAAGAATGGCTACAAATTGCACAAGGAATTTGAGACAGATGAATTTCAAATTGTCTTGGAGCCATAATGGCAAACACATAAGTATGAAAGCACCTAAACATAGTGGAAGCTTGTATTTCAATTACAAAGGACGGTATAGCATAGTATTAATGGCATTGGCAGATGCAAGTATAAATTTACATATCTGCTTTAGCGTTAATGGCGTAATTCTGATGGAGGTGTTTTTTAACAACTGGTTTGTCAAGGCAACTAGAGAATGATACTTTAAATATACCAAGACCTAAGAACTTGACGTATTACACGAATTCCGTTTGTCATAGTGGCAGATGATGTTTTTGCTATGAGGCCATACATTATGAAGCCTTACGCGTTCAATATGCATGATCACAAAAAATTTATAATTATTTTTCTAGAGCGAGAAGAATAATCAAAATGTGTTTGGTTTAGTTTCTTCTAGATTTCGTCTACTAAGATTATGAGTTGGAGTTGGACAAAGTTTCAATTATTGTGTCGGCCATCTGCGTTTTACAATTTTTTATCATTCGATCCCAAAATTTACGCTCCACCAGGAAGTTTAAAACGAAAATCATGAAAATGGCATGATAGAAGCTGGCAAATGGCAACAAGACAACTGCCTTAACTCCACTCCAGCGATAACACTTCTCCGTGAACTAGGCAATCAAAAGATTACACAGATTTACACAATTTTCAAGAAGAAGGCGAAGTGCCGTGGCAATATAAATACATATGAATGTATAATATAATAAAACACACCAAAGTATTTATTGCTGCTTCATTAAGCTTCCAGTCCACCTAAACTTCAGGCTTCGTAAAATTCCCATTTTACTTTTAAATTGTCCCAGCAGCTTGCCCACTTTTGTTTGAACCTCTTTCTTTGAATGCTTCAAAGGTTATGAATCATTGTCGTTTATTTCCGCCACAGAAATGCCCATATTTTGTCCTATCTCATCTAATGAAGATTTTCTTAAATTTCTGTTTATACTCTTGCGATGCTACATCCCACAAATTAGGATGTGCTTCGTAGAATTGAATAGTGTATTAATCAGGTCTCTTGCCCAATTGACACTTTTACTACAATTAAAAAATAAGAAAAAAATACAGGGTGATCCATTTAAAATAACCCAATTTTGATATGGTACGTGTTTCTACGCACCACCAATTCAAAATATTTTTAAAATGTGGTTTAGAATAATCTTGAAATATGTATGCCTTAAAATTTATAATATTTTTCGTTTTAATGTTATAGAATAATTCTTTAATAGTGTTTACCCTGTATATACAGGGTGATCTGCGTAGAGCGTGCATTAAAACTTGCAGATATAAAAAATCAAAAACTCAAATTTGGTACACGACCATAATTAATTATTTTCGTTCTACCTAAAATATTTTCAGACCTTCAGCTATACAGGAAGTGCCAAAAGTTGCTATCAACTTTCTTATTTGTAATACAAACCTATAAATCCTTTTATATAAGTAGATTGTCCATATAATTTTGATTAGATAACCTAAATTATATTATCCCTATTTCCTTTGACCGTTTTTGGCTATGTAACTTTTTTTTCAAAAAATGGTCTTTGGTGAGTAGTTAACGAAAAATATTTATTTTGCAAATCAGATGAGATTATAAAATAGAAGTTATGGAGGAGTTGGCTGGAAATCAAGCTTACTCTGATGTCATACCAGTGGTTTTATTTGAGGTACTATATGGGCCGCAATTTTCAAATATCACGATCAAAATGTCAAAAAAGTTAATTATTTCAAATGGCACCTTTTGTGTTTTTGTACATCATTGAGAAAATTAAAATTTCCCATACTCAATTGCTCTCGAATGACGTAAAAAAAAAGCAGAAGGTGTCATTTGAAAAATTAATTTTTGATCATTTCTGATTGTGATATTTGAAAATCCCCTGTGCAACTCATAGAGACTAAAATGAAACCAACAGGAAGACATCAGGAGTAAGCCTGGATTTCGAACCAACTGCTCCATAAATTTTATTTTATAATCTCAACTGATTTGCGAGATAAATTTTTTTTCGTTAAGTACTACAAAGACCATTTAAAAAAATGACGTAGGATCAAAAACGGCCAAAATAAGATAATATAATTTAGGTTATATAAACTCAAAATTATATGTACAACCGACCTATGTAAACGTAACTATAGGTTTGTAATTAAAATAACAAAGTTGATAGCAACTTTTGGCACACCCTATATTTTAGGCAGGACAAGAATGATTAATTATGGCCGCGTACCAAATTTCAAGTTTTCGATTTATCTGCAAGTTAAAAACTTTTAATGCACGCTCTACGTAGATCACCATGTATATATTTAATTTTAAGACTATTTTGGACGTTATCACAATATATCAACAGCTTTTATGACAATGTGGCTACTGTACCACACCGATTGGTACAGTGGCCATATATAATAATAATAATAATAATAATAATAATAATAATAATAATAATAATAATAATAATAATAATTATAACGTCAAATAATTATTTTAGGCATTTGGTACCCATAATGGGCGGCTATTTTTAAAATCCTGGCAGAAAGGTATAAAATGCAAAAACTAATAACTAAAATGATCACTAGAAAACAAGCCTCGGATACAAATTCACCAGGAACACGGACTGACCCTGGTGAATTAAGATTGTAGTTCACTTCAAGAGCTGGGAATAGCAGCAGCTCTAGGATTTACGGAAATAGGAGTCGTAGGCAGTCAGTATCGGCCTCCTCTGCTAATTCACAAGAGTCTGCACAAGAACCACAGATTCAAACCAGAAGTAACGCCGCAACACAACTTAGTGTAGCTGCTGTACCTGGTACACTGACTAACAAACGTACAAAATAGACTGATGAAATAAATAGAACCGTTGTACATGCATACATGACAGTAACTAATCTAGAGAGAGATAAAACAGGATTTAGGAAGAAACTTCATGAACTTTTTAAAGCAAAATATCCCACCTTAAATTTTTATGAACAAAAATAGCTGGACAGCTTAGGGCAATTATAAATAACAAATATGTACCAGATTTAATAATACAACAAATCAAAAACCAAGTCGAAATAGAAATTACTGGAACACGGAATGACAAGAATGATACACAACATGATTGTTCTACCGACAATCACATTCAAACTGAAAACCTAAAAGAGGGAAATCAAAGCAATGAAAATAATGAAACAGAACTGGAAGACACTCTGAAAGATAAACTACAAGAGACATTGACAAAATACATAGGAACAGACCCAACCTGTAGACCCAGTTTACCCAAACACAACTCGTCAAAAAGCTCTATAACATAACGAACATACTAAATAAAGTCATGCCTCAGTTTTTGTCTGAATCCATGACATTTGAAGAACTACAGACTGTGTTATATTGTGGCGCATACACAGTAACTAAAGCAATGGGGAAGAAGATAATCAAAGATACATCAACACCGACACAAAACACACAAAGAAAAGCTGCATGGATGATTCGTCTTGAGAAAAGAATTGAGAATATAAGATCAGATTTAAACAGAATGACTAACTACCAAAACGGGAAAAGATCCAGAAGACTAAACAATCATGTAAACCAAATCAGACATAAATACAAAATTCATACAAAACATGAAGCAGACAACAACACCATACCAGAAGTGATCGATACAATCAAACAAAAGTTGTCATCATTGAACAAACTCTTAAAAGATACAGGGAAACAACAACAAGAAAACAGCACAATAACCAATTCACTAACAACCAAAAACGGTTTTATGACAACTTAACAAAAACAAGTCTAATGAAGGCAATGGCGTGCCAAATAAAAGTGAAATGGAAAACTACTGGAAAGCGTTATGATCAAAAGAAGAGAAACATAATGCCACAGCAAGATGGATTAGAGAAGAAGAGGACAACGTAGTCAATACAACAACAAAAGATCAAGGAAGCATCACACACATAGAAATAGAAGCAGCCACGAAAAAACACATAACTGGAAAGCTACTGGAAATGATAACATCCACAATTTCTACCTCAAATACTTTACTTGCACACATAATTACCTGGCAGCGGCATTTAATAAATTCATCGAACACCCTAACACAATACCATCATACATGACAACTGGCATAACATACCTAAAGCCTAAAGATAACGACACTAAAACCCCTCAAAATACAGACCCATAACCTGTTTACCAACACTTTATAAATGCTTTACATCCATCATTGCCAACAGAATTTACGAACATTGTACAGATAACCAAATTCTAACAGATGAACAAAAGGGTGTATTAAACAATCAAGAGGGTGCAAAGAACAACTAATCACAGACATGGTAGTAACTGAACAAAGCATAAAACAAAAAAGAATCTGTACACAGCATACATTGACTATAGAAAAGCATATGACTCTGTACCTCATAGCTGGCTGGCAAAAATATTAGATATCTATAAGATAGACCCTAAGATAAAATACGTACTAAAAAATTACTCACTAAATGGAAAACAAAATTGGTCACCAACGAAAACAATAAAACAGTGGAAACAAACTACATTGATATTAAACGCGGAATATTTCAAGGAGATGCGTTGAGCCCGTTGTGGTTTTGTCTAGCAATCAATCCTCTATCAAACATCTTAAAAAGAACGACATTAGGAGCACAGATAATACACCAGAAGGAAGTTAAATACACTCTATCACACCTTCTGTATATGGATGATATTAAACTTTATGCAAGAAATGAGAGAGACCTGACTCACCTTCTAGAACTAACTCACACATTCTCCAAAGACATAGAAATGGAATTTGGACTAGATAAATGTAAAACACAAACCATACAGAAAGGCATCCAACAAACAAGCAGAGTAGAAAGTAACAATATACCACCAATAGAACCTATGGATGAAAATGATGTATACAAATATTTAGGAGTGTTACAAAAGAAAATACCGATCACAAAACAATGAAAAGAACATAAAGGAAAAATACGTAAGTAGAATAAAGGAAATACTAAAAACCAAGCTGAATGCTAAAATCTCACAAAAGGAATTAACACTTATGCCATGCCCCTGTTAACATACACATTTGGAATCCTTAAATGGTCACAAACAGAACTAAAAGACCTTCAAACAGAAACAAATGTACTAATGACAAGATATCGAAACCACCATCCTAAGTCTGCCATAGAACGATTAACACTAAAGAGAAAGGATGGAGGAAGGGGTATAATAGACATTGTCAACTTACATAATAGGAGCGTCACAAACCTGAGACAATATTTCTATCAGAAAAAGAACAATCGGCATACTATAAAGCAATCACAGAGGCAGATAAATACACAACACTACAATTAAGTAACACCAAAAAGAGGAAACAATCTACACAGATGAACAGAAAATCACAAAATGGAAACAAAAGCCCTACATGGAAGGTTTACCCCATGAAGTAAGCCAACAATATGTGGACAAAGTAGCGTCTTACAACTGGCTAATTCATGGGATCTGTATCCGGAAACGGAAGGTTTATGTTAGCCATACAAGATCAAGTGATTAAAACGAATAACTAGTGAGACGATCCATCATGTAATAGGAGGCTGTCAGACAATAGCACAAAAAGAATATAAACATAGGCATGACGATGTGGGTAAGATCCTCCACCAAGAATTGGCTCTCAAATACAACCTGACAAAAGAAAAGAAAAGATACTTCCAATATGAACCCAACAACATCCTTGAAAGTGATGATTATGAAATATATTGGGACAGAAGCATAATAACTGATAAGAACATTACACACAACCGACCTGACATTACCCTTTGGAAGAAAAAGAGAAAGAAGTAATACTGATAGATATAGCAGTGACAAACGATACCAATTTGGAAAAAACATATAATGAAAAGATTAGTAAATATATAGATCTAAGCTTTTGAAGTCAAAGACCAATGGAAAGTTGAAAAAGTTAGAATCATCCCCATTATAATATCCAACATGGGAACAATCCCCAAATCTCTATTTAGATCACTAAAAACTAGAGGTGAAGCCGTACATTTTTCAAACAATGCAAAAGACAGTAATCCTTAACACCTGTCATATATAGTACGTATTCTGAATAATAGAAAAGAGATAAACATTTGGTTACGACAGTTTAATACTCCTAGGCTTAGGCCGTGCATACCTGAAAATAATAATAATAATAATAATAATAAATATATTTATTTTACACAAAACTAAGAATTTAATACCAATAATTACAATATTATTCATCGCATAAAAATAGGAGAGAGAGTTTAGACAAAGCTGCTGTTCCACTCTCCCCATGAAATTAAAAATATCAAAATAACATAAACTACAAAAATAGTTTCAAAGTGGAATGTAAAACCTGGAACCGGCAAAATTTAAAATTATAGAACCAATTAGTTGCCTTATTCTTGGGTTTTCAGAGCGAATAAACGTCGTTTCTTAAATTGATTGACCGATAACTGTTTATATAAGACGGAGAGGACACCGTTGTACAGATTTGCTACATTATAAGAGACAGCGTTTAAATAATGATGTACTATGTTGTGGTATAGTTATCAAGCCCCTATGTCGTAAGTTTAAATTGTGAACATCTGTTCGAAACCTAATTTTATTATATGAATATGGAGGCTATTTCTCATTTATTATTTTGTGATACAGATATAGGTAAGGTGAAGTGGTAAAGGCTTATAAGTTTTATAAAAACTTTAAGTAGACGTAATTAATCACGATTGCTGAGTAATTTTGTCCTGACTTTGTATATTAATTAAGAGTTAATTCCTTCTTATAAG
The DNA here is from genome assembly GCA_030710515.1 of Abscondita cerata. NCBI lineage: Eukaryota > Metazoa > Arthropoda > Insecta > Coleoptera > Lampyridae > Abscondita > Abscondita cerata. Next base: position 13,429 of record JALBCR010000092.1, read on the forward strand.
AGAACCAAGGATAGAATAAAACACTTTTTCTGTTCTATTATACGCGACGTTTCGGAAACTATAATATTTATGAATATGTGTTTCTTCTTCAGGCGTTTTAGATGTCGAAAAAGTTAGTCCTATTATTAATAATACAAGGTGCATGGTCAATTCTTAAAAATAATTTATGACTGCTGTTTTTTATTTTTTATTAATTTATTAATTAAATTTGAGAATTAACTATGCACTTAATATTATTAATAATATGACTAACTTTCGACATCTAAAACGCTTGAAGAAGGAAAAACACAGTGTTTTATTCTATCTTTGGTTCTCCTATTAGAAGGAATTAACTCTTAATTAATAGTAATTAATCACCTTATCCGATATAAAGACTTGAAAATGCAATAGATTCTACTAAAAGGAGAATAAATAAACTATTTGTTCAAAAAAATTTAAAAAAAGTTCCTGACAACATTGTATGACAAATTTACTTTAAAAGAAAATAAATTTGCAGTTCTTGATGTTCCTCCAGAATTTTCTGATTGTTGCACACATAAAACTATAGGTATCATCTTCTGATACGGTGGCACATTCTTGTAAATTTGGATATGTAAATGCTTTCATGTTGTCGTAAAAATGTTACTACGTATTTATGGTTGAGGATGAAAATGTATGTGACTTTTACTACATAAAACTATGAGATCTGTTTGTGTTAAACTTAACTAGAACGAATAAGTTAACTTGAATCTTTGACATATACGCCTCTTCATCAGACATTTCTTCTAAATCTGAAAAACGATCTATATCATCTGTTCCTATAATGGCAGACATTTCGACATTGCTGTTGCTTTCTTCACTGTATTCAGTTACTAGATAATATTTTTATATTCTTTTGCAACAGAAAGTTTTCTTTTCAGACCTTTCTGCTTCTTAATTTGGTTTTTCCTAGGTTGTTTTGAAGAGTTTCTTCTTCTGTTCTTTTATAAATGGGGCTGTCTGTCAAAATTTCAGTGGTTTGCGAGTTTTCTTCGCAGGTGCTGCTGTCACTTTCGGATACGGCTCCAACATGACTGGAGAAACGAATGGTTTTTCAGTTGTCGTATGAAGGTAAGAAGACAACATCGATTCACTGTTGTCTTTCTCAAGTGTTTTATCTCTTTCTATTAAAGATTGTGATGGATAAACCTCACAATCAGGTTTGTCATTATGTAAAGAATTATTACTAGGTTCGGGTTGATTATCATGACACTTGCCATAAAGTCGTCGTCGTCAAGAATTGTCATTAGTTATACAATTGACGAAGAAACCGAGTTCAAACACTTCCGGAAAAATAAAACAGCAATCAACCTTCTGAACTGTAAACAATCCCTGTATACGAAAGCAGAAGAAGTCGTCACCCTATATAACCCTATATTTAAGGGCAGAAAAAGTCGTAAGTAAACATGGCCCTGTAAACCAAAAAATCCAATTAAACTAACTTCATAATTCTATAGTGCATACCGTGTGTCCCAGAAAATCTGAAACATTCTGTTTAACATGGAGAATATGAAAAGTCCGATCTATGTGTCCCGAAAGTGTTTTTAGAATATTTTCACTAGCAGAACACTTAACAATGTGTACTAGAAAATGTTTTACGTAATAATTTCTAAAATTTAACCAAACATATTAAAAGTATTTCAATAAATATTTAATAATATTTCAATACGTACGAGGGTTCAAATCCCAGTCTTTTTTTTAAGTTGAAAAAAAAACAGCGTTTAATTTCTATCGGTAAAGGAGGTATAAGTTTTACTTTTTGTTACTTGAACTAGCAATGGATTTATGAAAATATCCTAAAATACTTTAGGGACTTATAAATCGAACTTTCAAATTTTCCATGTTAAACAGAATGCTTTAGATTTTTTGGACACACGGTATATGGACTTTCTATTTTCACAAGAACCACCGCACACTAAACAATTTAAAAGCAATTGCTCGAGCAATCAAAACAATTTCACTAATGTTTAAAATTTACAGGTACTTTGTTGCACTGCTGACGGCTGTTAGGGTATAGGCCACCATACCAACTGAGGCGCCGAATGACCGATATACAGTATGTCCGTGTAGTACGCGGACCTTTGATATTGCCTTTAAAAGTTGATTTTTTCAAAATCAGCTTTGACCATTCTGTTAGATTTCTTGGTGGCTACAATTTCAAAAATATATTCAAATATACAGGTTGTCCCAGTTTTTTGGACCACCTGTCAACCTTGGCTTTTTAAATAGAAATTGAGTTTTACTCAAAATGTGATACTTTTCGAGATACAGAAATTTCACGTTCTTTAGTTTATTATTTGAAATAGTAAATTCAAATTTTATTCACGTTTAGGGCAGGAACGACCCTAATTGTTTATGATTTAAAAAATCGACATCGATTATAGAGGGTATGAAAAAATGTCAAACTTTGTAACCGAAAATGATAAATCAAATCGAACACCCTGCATATTTTTCTCAGATCGATTTAGAATTAAATTCTTTACAATAAAAAACTCGATTTTATCAAAATACACTTCAACCGTCAGTGAAAAATTAGTTAGAGATGAAATGCTAACGTAGCGTCCATAGTTCACTGTTGTGTTAGTAATTGTCCAATCTATCACAATTTTATTGTATCTTTGTATTGTTAGTAATAATGAGGCCGCACAAATAATTAGTAAGGTTTATTCAACCGGAAAATTAAATGGAAGTTGTTTATTGGCAGCTCATAATTGTAAAGCCGATAATCTAGAACTACAACGATATCCCTATTATTTTAAAAGCTAAAGTAGAGATTAAAGAGAACTACAAATACAAACTACGAGAAAAATCCTAGGAAACATGCCTGTACTGAAGGCGATATGCAATTTGACATCGTCATCGTTATCAGCCTACCATTGGAGTAAGACAAATAGAAAATAACGTTGAAGCTTTGAAAACCTCTGTAAATAAGGTGTTACAACACTATATCAATACCTCACAAACACAGATTTTGAATGCTGGCATGCTTACTAGAAATTCTTCTCGTATTTAACATCCCCAGTTTTTTCATATTCCTTACGGATATTTAAATAATCTGTCAAGCAATTTTATTGCGAGTTTTATTGATCTATTTTTATATTTCGAGTTGTCAATAAAAATGTTTAAGAAAACGTGTATTTTGATTTAAACAAATGAGTTTCACGGCTAACGGATAAGTTTTGGTGGACAGGCATGTAAAGCAAAATCCTAGAGAAATTCTACATCAATCTGGTAGAAAATATGCATGATGTTCTATTTGATTTTATCAAGTTATTCATTATTTTCGATTTCCGAGTTTGACCCTGTATAACAGATGTCAACTTTTAAATTATGGACAGTTACGGTTTACCGCCCTAAGTGTGAATACAGTTTGAGTTTGATATTTCAAATAATAACCTGAAAAACCTGAAATATCTGAAAGCCGAAATTGACCTAAGGAAATGTTTTAAAATCAATATACTCGTATACATAAAGTTCTATAGTTTCTTAAGTAGATTCAGAATAAATAATAAATTTCATTTAAAACGTCTAAATTGACAAGTGGTCCGTGAAAGTGGGACACCCTGTATAATTCAAAATATTTTTAAATTGTAGCCACTGAGGAATCTAAAAGAATGATCAAAACTAATTTTGAATAAATCTACTTTAAAGGCAATATCAAAGATCCGCTGTATACGAGTGACCGCAAAGTTCATTTCAGGTATTAATAATTAAAATCTTGTTTGCTTTGAATCTGGCAAAAATTATTATTATTCAAACCCTGTTAATTTGTAAATATATTTCATTCGATTTCCGTTACGTTTCTCTTTGAATGAAATTGTCTTAGTAATTAATCTAGATTTTGTTTGTGAACAAATAATAGAGGTAGAAAGATACAAGGACGTAAATGATGCTTCAGAACCATTACTTTTGTATTGTCATGTGGTATCTAGATAATACTTCTTCAATATGCTTTCTTTAATCTATACATATTTTCCCTGTACTTTTATCTCAGTAATTTGGAAACATAAGTAGTGTTTTGCTTCTCGCATATCTTCAATTTTAAATATTTTATGTAATTCTAATTTTAATGTTTTTTCATATCCATATTATTAGTAAATATTAAAAATCATCGACGTATACTGTTAAAATTAGCATTTTTCTTTCAATAACTTTGTAATACAAATTCAGACAAATTTCCATTAAAGCAGAATGGAATTTTGATTCCATGCACGATTTGCTTGTTTCAAACCATAAATTGCTTTGTTGAGACGACAAACTTTATTACTTGTGTTAAAAGCTCCAGGTTGAACCATATAAATTTCTTCAGTAAGATCACCTTGTAGAAAAGCTAAAACAGCATCCATCTGATCAATATCCAAGTCATATCGTGCAGCGAGAGAAATGAAATATCGAATTGTACCGAATCTAACCACCACCGGTGCATAGGTTTCATCATAATCGATGCCATGTTTCTGAAAACAACCTTTTATTACCAGTCTGGCTTTGTATCTAACATTTCCGTCAATTGAGGTTTTCTTTTTAAAGATCCATTTCAAATTAATAACTTTCTTATTAACTGGCAGGTCACTCAAAGTCCAAGCATTGTTCTCCCTTACGACTCATATTTATTTACCATTGCTCTTTTCCATTGTTCAGCCTCTGGAGTACTATAGCTTTTCCTAACACTTACTGGATCACCTCAACGTACGGGGTTTGATTTTCTTGACTGCTCTAGATTTGCTTTGATTTTGTTTGTTTATTTTACCTTGTGGGTTCGGGTTTGTGAGAGCGTTTTTTTAATTTTAAATTGTTACTTCATCCTTTACTATCATGTGGAAACTAGAAGTTAATCGGTTGCTTAAGGCTGAATTGTGCTAACGAATATTTTCGCGGGGATACGATGCTGAAGTCAATGTTGAACTGTTACGTAAATCCGTGCGAAGCGCGTTACAGTTGGAACATGACAAATCTCTCTCTATTTCAAAGATGGCTACTGTATTTTCTGATAATCAGGCAGCTGTGGAAGCAGCAATTAACGAACTGAACTCTGCTTAGGTTTTTTTCATGGAGATTCTTCTAGCGCAATCTTTAAACGTGTCAGCTTTCTCTATTGTCATATTGAACGACGTTGTTTCCTGATGACCACTTCAGACGATGCTCAGAGCGAACTACCAGCGTAACGTAGCGTTAACGTTGAAAAATCTGAAACATGACTTTGAGATTAAAATTAAAAAGACTAAGCAGGTTTCTTTTCCTCTTACATTAGCAATTTCTAGCCCTAAAACTACTTCGGTTTCTACTTCTGTTGAGCCTCCTCTACTTTCTTCTTCAGACTCAGAAATGGAACTGGATAACTCTACTTCTGCTCAAGTTTACTTTATTTCTAAATGAAATCTCACTTTCTCGGGAGACAAATCAGTTTCTCTGACTGACTTTTTACTTCGTATTGACGAGTTGTGTTTAGAACGAGGTGTATCCTCACAACAGTTGTTTGCTGCTACTCCTGAAGTTCTCACTGGTAAGGCATTACTTCTCTATCGCGTCCATCGCAAATCATTACGTACATAGCGAGACGTGACCACACTTCTCAAATCGGAATTCTTATCCCCGGATTATGAAGATCGCTTACTTGATGAAATCAAAAATAGGACTATGGGTGGTTGGAAGGGCAAGTTTGGACGACTGATCATCTAGCCGAAGGACTATTTACGTTGTCTATTCCTTTATTTTCTCTTTTAGTCCATTTATTTTTCTACTTACTGGAGTCACTTCTTTTTTTTTATAATGACTGGCTTACCATCTAGCCGAGGTACTATATGTACCTTATCTTTTTCCTTCTGTTGGTCCTTTGTCTGTACTGTTCTGGTTTGCTATCTTATCTTCATATATGTTTTACTAAAGTCTTTTTCTTCCTTCTTCTAAATTTCTTGTCCTGTACTTTGTCTAAACTCTTCTCTATTTCTGTGTTGGTGTTTTGGTCATTGTTTGACTGTACCTTAGGTCTAGTAGATTTCTGCCTTTTCGGCATTCCGCTTTATGAGCGACGTATACTGTTAAAATTAGCATTTTTCTTCCAACAACTTTGTAATACAAATTCAGACAAATTTCCATTAAAGCAGAATGGAGTTTTTGGTTCCATGCACGACTTGCTTGTTTCAAATCATAAATTGCTTTGTTGAGACGACAAACTTTATTACTTGTGTTAAAAGCTTCAGGTTGAACCATACAAATTTCCTCAGTAAGATCACCTTGTAGAAAAGCTGAAACAGCATCCATCTGATTAATATCCAAGTCATATCTTGCAGCGAGAGAAATTAAATATTGTACCGAATCTTACCACCGGTGCATAGGTTTCATCATAATCGATGCTAAATGTTTCTGAGAACAACCTTTTATTACTAGTCTGGCTTTGTATTTAACATTTCCGTCGATTGAGGTTTTCTTTTTAAAGATCCATTTCGAATTAATAACTTTCTTATTAACTGGCAGGTCACTCAAAATCCAAGTATTGTTTTCCCTTACGACTCATATTCATTTGCCATAGCTCTTTTCCATTGTACAGCCTCTGGAGTACTTATAGCTTCTTCAACACTTACTGATCATTTGATATACAAGTAAACGCATTATATAGGTAATAGTCATCCAAGTTTTTTTTTGAGGCTTTCTTGAAGAACGTCGTAAATTGTTATATTCATCATTATTAGACAAATTGGTACTTGATTTATCTCCCATTTTAAGTACGTTGTTAAATAAATCTCCCACTTCAACGTGATCGTCACTATCCAAATTCAAATGAATGATTCCTTGAGGAACTTCATCAATTTTATGATCTTCAAAAAAACAACATCTCTACTTGGGTACATCAACTTCTTCATCACTATTATAAATTCTGCAACCTAACTTATCAAATATCAACATTTTTTATGGACAACAATTCGTTGACAAACTTGGTACATGTAAAACATCTTTAACATCAATTAAATGATTGTTAAATCGTACTGTGTGTCACCGACCCCAGTAACTGAGATTTTTGATTGCCACAGTAATTTTCGTTTGCATCGAAGGTCTCAAGTTTACTAGTTGATTTGAATTTGACATATGTGCTGAAGCACCCGAATCAACGTACCAGTTATTTTCTTCATGGCCACTTCCAGAAGACATAAGTAAACTTGAAAATAATGCACTGTTTGATTTCCGCTGTATTTGATCACTATTTGATTTAGGCTTTTAGGTGGAATTATTTGAAATGTGTCCATACTTATTGCTTTTAAAAACCTTTATTTGGGAATCTTATTGCTTTATTGTACAGAGACACGGTAGTTGAATTAGTTGCTTTGACTTTGTAAAAGCTTTGTTTTAACAAAATCGGCTGATAATTTGACACCTGAGCTTTCTATGGCCATAATCGTTGATTTATATTCATCGGTTAAACCTGCCAACAAAAAAGTTGCAACCATTCATCGCTTATGTCAAATTTAATAATTAATTAATTTCCGCGCTGTGCTCATTATTTTGTTAACATATTCTTCTACTGTATCACAGTTTTCCAAGTTCACTTTATGTGATAAACCTGAATCGTAAAAATGCTGCATGCAAGTTATTCCACACTTCTTTTGTTGTTGTTACTTTTTCAATGTGCACATAATTAATAGGATCAACCATTAGGATTATCTTCGATTTTGCCTTCACATCTCGTCTTGACTTAACATTAGTTTCTAGCTACCTTCTACATAACATATTCGTGTTCAAGATATGTTTTCATCGGAAATCTCCATGTGCTGTAATTTTTCTACATTTTACCTTTTCAAATACTGGTAAGTTATTATTTGACATCGCGTAAAAATATAAAACGTAGTTTATCAACAATTCACAGCGGTATATTTTTCTTTATCAAAAATATCAATTATCCTTTAAACTAGCTGTCCTGGGCACATAACCTGATGAAATGGTGGATAATTTAAAGAATTCTTGAATTATTAACTTAATATATTTGACAAAAGTGAAAATAACAACTACACTCACAGGTAATTACAAAATTAAAAATGAAAACTACATCAAATGTGAATTTATATAACAACATCAGCTTCAGCTTGTGTGGAACGAGATATACAAGAGGAAATAGACACCTCATTCAAAGCAAGCCGTGATGCATAAATGCCTGCAGTATTGTGCGTGGAGATACGACACATTATTAGTATTTAATAATAAAGCTACATTTGACCAAAGTTTGAAATTCATAATAATAAATAATAAAGCACAGTAAAAGAAAGTCAACTTTTTTCAGAAAAAAATAAGAATTTGTAGCTTTATAATTGGAATGTAATATAGACATCGCGTTACTTTACTTATAAAAAACCTTGCAGATATTGAAATTGAAAAAGAACAAAACAAAATCGAAAGTTGGTTAAAAGGTATAGGGAAAGTGCCAGCAATTGACCAGACGCACCATGTGGGATCCGTAGTCGCCCCAGGTAGGAATCCCAAGCAAGGGTAATAACACATCAGGTTGTATCACACTTTTTTAAACAAGAAGCTATTGATTTTTTACTACAACCGTTACTGACGAAAACAGTAATATATGTAATTGCGCTGTGCCTAATTATCTTAAACGTTATTTGCTTTCTGATAAATCATTACTTCGCTTATTTCAAATAACAAGAGACAAGTACCCTTGTAACCGCTAAAAGCACTCTAAAAGTGTTTAATATGCGTAAACAGAAAAAAAAAGCACAAGTTGTACCCGTTGAAAGTGTAATTCTGCCTGAAAATTATTAAAGCTATAAGGTCGTATGTTGAATGAAAACGAACGGTGCAGACGGACGCGTGCCCCAACAACTGTTGTAAAGCGAGAACGGAATCTCCCAAACAAAATTCATATCTACCAGACAGAGAAGATGCAGTTGCCACTGATTTGATTATCGGGGCATCACCTGTCTTATATTGCTTTTCTTCTTAAATAAGAAATCCGCATAAACTCATCTTTGTCTTCGAACATTCATTTGGTATAATAACCCTGGATCCTAGCAAAACCAAATTCCACGATGGCAAATCGTAAAGTATCATTAAGTCCCGTTATGTGGAAGTTGAACAACCCTTACAAATTTCTGCAGATGTCTTACTGAAAGGTGGTGAAAACGGTGAAGACAATTTACCGATTACTTGCATTTGCGTTTCCACTATCGATTAATCGAATCGATATTCTTAGAAATGTCGTATGCAAAAACTTTAAAGTAAATTTCAGTTAATCAACGTAGTTCTGGTACGTCAGCACGAGCTAAAGGAAAATTTCAATTGAGACACCTGTACCTGTATGAATGTGAACATGGCAGGTGCAAATACTTTATTCGAACGAGGTAAGATGTGTAGCTCCTACATAAAACTTACTATACCCCTATGAAATAGAAATAACGGACTTTATTATTGAAGTCTGTTAAATTATTAACTGGTTTCGTCGTGCTTCTCGACAAAAATCACAATTTTTGTAACGATGCCGACTGCTTTAAGTTACCGTTAATTATCATCTGCGTGCAATCATATTAACAGTCGATCTAATTCTTTAATGATTAATTTAATCGTTTTAATATTGTCAATAGTCCCAATTGCCTAGATTTATAAAAAGGAAATCAGATCAAAAGCTCGATAACAATTTGTTATTCATTATCTCAACTAATAATAAATACACCATCAAAAAAAAAATTAATGGTAACATTGTTTTCAAATAACCAAAATTACAGTGTTTTGCTATCAATTTCTAGACTTAATTTTTCTCGTATAGTTTCGATCGATTTAAACACTGACAAAATACGAGTATAATGTTGTGCGTAGATACATAAGATTGTAATATACTTTCAAAGCGAATTATTTTAACGATCCACTTTGATTTATTATTATTTGTTTGTTTATGTACGGAGAAATATATGTGATTACCTATTGAATATGTCTAATATATTTATAAATTTAATTAATAATTGAGATTGTTTATTATTTGGTAACTTATTATTAAAGATTAGAACAATAAAAACCCATATAGGTAGAACAAAATATTCAAACAATATTTCTAAATTCAGATTTTATTGAATATACCTACCTACTGATTCAATATTGCAAAAAGTAACATTGTATCGCGTTTCAAAATAAAACGACGGTACAATACAATCAGAATCAAATAGTTTTTTAATTTTAATTTTCTTATTATCGTGACAAATAGAAAAACTGACAATATGGAATAAAAAAGATAAGAACGGACGGTTATGATTAGGTGTCATAAAAATCGTTGTAAGACTGAGTCTCCCTTATGATGACACAGCAACTTTGCTTTCTCCGGTAATGGAACCTTAGGTTCCTTATCTTCAGTTGAATTCAAAAGAACAGAGCATAGGAGAAGGCCTCCTAGATAATGGTAGAGAAAAATATGTCCTGTGGACAAACAGACATAACAGTAGCAACTGCTCCAGAAATCTGGATTATGGTATAATAAAATCGAAGAAAAAAATTTTGCTTTCGATTTGACTAAAAATTGGTGAAAAGACTAATATTAAGGTGTAGAATACAGAAATACCATCAGTTGTCATTAAAATATTACTGTGGAATTATGGCGCTCGTTTAGAGTTTATGGGAAAAAAAGCTTCAAATAGGAAAAAGTAGTTTAAGCAGCAATTTTGAGAAATCCGAAGAAACGGCGTGTACTACCGAGTTCTACGCATCAATTTACATAATATTATGTTAAAAAGCCACACAAAAATTTTTGTCAATTTTTGTCAAAAGACCAAATTGGGTATAAAATCGGGGAAAACAATTTTGCTTTCGATTTGACTAAAAATTGGTGAACAGACTAATATTAAGGTGTAGAATACAGAAATACCATCAGATGTCATCAAAATATTATTGTGGAATTATGGCGCACCTTTAGAGTTTTTGGGAAAAAAGCTTCAAATAGGAAAAAGTAGTTTAAGCAGCAATTTTGAGAAATCCGAAGAAACGGAGTGTACTACCGGGTTCTACGCATCAATTTACATAATATTATGTTAAAAAGCCACACACAAATTTTTGTCAATTTTTGACAAAAGACCAAAGACTATAGTCTTGGGTAAAAAATCGAAGAAAAAAATTTTGCTTTCGATTTGACTAAAAATTGGTGAACAGACTAATATTAAGGTGTAGAATACAGAAATACCATCAGATGTCATCAAAATATTATTGTGGAATTATGGCGCACCTTTAGAGTTTTTGGGAAAAAAAGCTTCAAATAGGAAAAAGTAGTTTAAGCAGCAATTTTGAGAAATCCGAAGAAACGGAGTGTACTACCGGGTTCTACGCATCAATTTACATAATATTATCTTAAAAAAGCCACACAAAAATTTTTGTCAATTTTGACAAAAGACCAAAGACTGTAGTCTTGGGTAAAAAATCGAAGAAAAAAATTTTGCTTTCGATTTGACTAAAAATTGGTGAAAAGACTAATATTAAGGTGTAGAATACAGAAAGACCATCAGATGTCATCAAAATATTATTGTGAAATTATTGCGCAGGTTTAGAGTTTTTGGGAAAAACCTTCAAATGGGAAAAAGTAGTTTATGCAACAATTTTGAGAAATCCGAAGAAATGGCGTGTACTACCGTGTTCTACGCATTAATTTACATAATATTATATTAAAAAGCCACAATAAATTTTTTGTCAATTTTAGACCAAAGACTATATCTTGGGTATAAAATCGGGGAAAAAAAATTTTGCTTTCAATTTGATTAATAATTGGTGAACAGACTAATATTAAGGTGTAGAATACAGAAATACCATCAGTTGTCATCAAAATATTATTGTGGAATTAAGCGCACGTTTAGAGTTTTGGGAAAAAAGCTTCAAATAGGAAAAAGTAGTTTAAGCAGCAATTTTGAGAAATCCGAAGAAACGGCGTGTACTACCGAGTTCTATGCATTGATTTACATAATATTATGTTAAAAAGCCACACACAAATTTTTGTCAATTTTGACAAAAGACCAAAGTCTTGGGTATAAAATCGGGGAAAAAAATTTGCTTTCGATTTGACTAAAATTGGTGAAAAGACTAGTATTAGGGTGTAGAATACAGAAATACCATCAGATGTCGTCAAAATATTACTGTGGAATTATTGCGCACGTTTAGAGTTTTGTGAAAAAAAGCTTCAAAGGGAAAAAGTAGTTTATACAGCAATTTTGAGAAATCCAAAGAAACGGCTTGTACTACCATATTCTACCCATTGATTTACATAATGTTATATTAAAAAGCCACACAAAAGTTTTTGTCGATTTTTGTCAAAAGACCAAAGACTATAGTCTTAGGTATAAAAAAGAGGAAAAATAATTTTGCTTTCGATTTGACTAAAAATTGGTGAAAAGACTAATATTAAGGTGTAGAATACAGAAAGACCATCAGATATCATCAAAATATTATTGTGGAATTATTGCGCACGTTTAGAGTTTTAGGGAAAAAAAGCTTTAAATAATTTTGCTTTCGATTTGACTAAAAATTGGTGAAAAGACTAATATTAAGGTGTAGAATACAGAAAGACCATCAGATATCATCAAAATATTATTGTGGAATTATTGCACACGTTTAGAGTTTTAGGGAAAAAACTTTAAATGGGAAATAGTAGTTTAAACAGCAATTTTGAAAAATCCGAAGAGACGGCGTGTACTACCGTGTTCTACGCATTACTTTACATTATATTATGTTAAAAAAGCCACAATAAATTTTTTGTCAATTTTTGTCTTAGGTATAAAATCGGGGAAAAAAAATTTTGTTTTTGATTTGACAAAAAATTTGCGAAAAGACTAATACTTAGGTGTAGAATACAGAAATACCAACAATTGTCATAAAAATATTACTGTGCAATTATTTCGCACGTTTAGAGTTTTTGGGAAAAATCTTCAAATGGGAAAAAGTAGTTTAAGCAGCAATTTTAAAAAATTTGAAGAAACGGCGTGTACTACCGTGTTCTACGCATTAATTTACATAATATTATGTTAAAAAAGCCACACAAAAATTTTTGTCAATTTTTGTCAAAAGACCAAAGTCTTGGGTAACAGAGCTAAATCGCTGTAGAAACAACAATACAGTTTTAGGGGTACATGGCACAACGGAAGAATACCAGGTGTAGAAAAAGATAGAATTATAGGATCTCTACAAAAACAAATAAAAACTATAAAAAAAATACCAAATAAAATTAACAAGAGACATGAACAGAAGAAAGAAAAGATATAATGACACACAAGTATGAAGGTTCAGAATAGAAGACGGTATAAATATAATCGGGTAGCGGGTAATTAAATTGTGTGAAATACGAAAATTAAAAATATTAAATATGTTTTATAAAACTTTTCTAAACCTTAAAGCAACTGCTTTACCAAGACAAACCAATCCACAATTGGACATGGTTTTGTCACCACACTATACAGGTTTATACTGAACTTCTGGGGTACCGTTCATAACACTTAGAACACAATACAATAATGATAATAATCTACCATCAACATCATCATCATCATCATCAATTAGCTTTCGTTCGTCCACTGCTGGACATAAGTCTCCCGTGACTGCTTCCACATCTTCTTGTCTTGTGCCTTTTGCATCCAGTTTGTATGGATTCGTTTCCAATCGTCGGACTATCTAGTTGGTGGTCGTCCCCTATTTCTGTGCGCGTCCTGCCTGAGCCTGCACTCTACGATCCGCTTGGTCCATCTGTCATCACGCATTCTCGCAACATGTCCCGCCCAATTCCACTTTAAGCTGCGATTCTCTCTATCGAGTCGATTACTCCAGTTCTTCTACGTAGCTCAATGTTTGTGATGTGGTCTCTACGTGTTAATCCAAGCATTGATCTTTCCATTGCGCGCTGTGTCACTCTGATTTTCTGCACAGCCTTTTGGTTAGTGTTAAGGTTTCGGCGCCGTAGGTTAGAACAGGAAGGACACATTGATTAAAAACTTTTCTTTTCAAACATACAGGAATATCCGACTTGAACACATGCTTCCAAACGCGGCCCATGTCAGTCCTATTCATCTAACTAGTTCGTGCGTTTGATTGTTTTTATTCAGACGAATTTCATAGCCAAGGTATTTGTAAGAAGTAGTTTCGTCGATTTGGATACCATCTATGTGTATACCTCCACTGAGTACAAGGTTAGTCATCAGCTGCATTTTGACACGTTAATTTTTAATCCCACTTTACGGGAAGCAGAATTTAATCTTTGTATCATTGTTACAGCATGTTCGAAACGGTCTGTTATCAGCACTAAGTCATCTGCAAACCTTATGTAAGATCTTCACCATCTATGTTGATACCTAGATTTTCCAGGTTTATAGACTTAAACATATATTCAAGCAGGTTTGTGAACAGTTTCGGAGAGATGGTGTCCCCCTGTCCAATTCCTTTGTTTATTTTGAATTTGTTGGTACTTTCTTGCAGTAGTTTCACGTCAGCTGTAGCGTTTTCATATATAGATTTCAGGATTAGATTATATCGGTGGTCTATTCTGCTATCAGACAGTGATCTTAGCATCTGGTATTGATTTATCGTGTCAAAGGCTTTTTCGTAGTCCACGAATATTAAGAGCAGTGTCCGGTTATATTCAATGGATTTCTCCATGAGGTTCTTCAAGACCTGAAGATGGTCGTTCGTACCGTATCCTGATCTAAAACCAGCCTGTTCTCTTGGTTGATAGAGGTCCAATTTCGCACTCAATCTATTGGTGATAATTCTGGTGAACAACTTGTACATATGCGACAACAGACTGATAGGAAGGTAGTTGGCAAGGTTGGTAATGTCTCCTTTTTATGTATTAGGGTGATGGTTGCATTGTTCCATTGGTGTGGTATTTTGCCCTGTATCAAACATTCGTTAAATAGTGTTTTGAAGCTTTGCAGTAACTTATCGCCTCCTATTTTAAGAGCTTCTATGACCACATCGTCTTCTCCGGGGGATTTATTATTTTTCATTTCGGTGATTGACTTCTGAATTTCATGAGTCGTGATTTCTGGGATCGCTTCAGAGCCTTGATTCATAACCTTAGAAATTGGAGCACAAGTATCTTCCTCTCCATATGCAGCATATAGATCTTTATAGAATTTCTCTACTATTTTTAGAATTTCTTTTTTGTCGGTTGTTATTTGACCCTCTCTGTTTCGCAACTTACACATTTCTTTCTTTCCTTTGGAGATACTTTTTCTGAGGCTCTTAAGCTCTTATTCTCTTCGATTGTTTTGGCAACCATTTCGGAATTTGATCTTCTGATGTCATTACTGATGGCTTTACTTATTTCCTTGTTGAGCTGTTTTAGTTGTGGGAGGTTTGTGTCATATTTGCTCCGTAGTCTCCTTCTATCTTTCATCATATTTTGGGTTATGCTGCTAAGTTTTTTATCTTTGTGATTTGTCTTAGCACAGTTAGTTTGTTCTGCTTGTTTGATGGCATTTACTATATGCCCGTTTAGTTCGTCAATGTCCACTCTACCAGTTTCTGCGATTATTTGGTTGTTTAAGTGTTCTTCAATGTCGTTTTGGAAGACCCGTTTGTTGTTGGGAGGTCTCTGAGTATCTTTCTACGATGACCTCAGTGAAGCCTTGAAAACATGTCCTACTCATTACACCCTGTTGATAGGCGATTTTAACGCCAAAAATGGAAGAAGACAAGATGAGTCAGAAAATCCCCTGGGTGAATACGGATACGAGGAGAGAAACGAAAGAGGTGAGAAACTCTTGAATTTCCTACAAGAGAAAGGTCTCTCTATTCTATAAGCTTCTTCTTTAACAAGAAACCACAACAGAAATGGACATGGATTAGTCCGGACGGAAATACAAAAAACGAAATAGATTTTATTATTTCCAACAGACTAGAAATAGTCCATGATGTATCAGCTCTAAACAGCTTTTCTATAGGCAGACATCATAGAATAGTGAGATCAAAAGTAACCATTAACATCAAGAGAGAACGAACGAAAATGATAAGGAAAAAGAACCACAGAAAAAATCTACCATACGAATAAATAAATAAAGAAGCAGTAGACTAATCTTTAGGCTTAAAGAGATTTTATAGCTAGATGGAACTATAAGACAGAAAGAAAAAAATATATAATAATTGATCAAACACAAAAACCACAAAGATTTAAGTACATATAATAAGGAAAACAAAAAAGTAAAACAGTTAATCCTAAAAGAAAAGAATAAAAACTGGGATGCAACATATAGAAATATAAAACAGTATATTGGAGAATCAAGAAGTTCAGAAAATATTAAAAGGTTTAAGAAAAACACCATAGCAAACTTGTATGTGATATATCTACCGATCAAAAAAATGGGTCAAATATTACAGAAACCTACTGATAAAAAAAGAACGCAATTAACAAAAGAAGCACAAAACGGGAAGAATGGCGGAGAATTAATAATTATAATGGAAGAAAACCATTAAACATATACGAAGATGATCTAAAACGTTTACGACCTCAACCTAAATAAAAGCTAGGATATGTAGTTTTGCATCTTTTGACAGGTACTCACCAAAGTTTCATCAAATAGATCCGTAGTTGTTATTTCCAAGTCGTTTCAATGACTCGATGTGAGTATTTTTAAAATGCAATACGCCCACACAAATCAAAGATGAGTTGGACTTTGTGTACAAAGACTCTGCACCACCATTGGTTAAACTTGGTCGTAAGACTTAAGAGACGATGAACGTTCGGGACGTCCAAAAAACTGCAACTACTGACGAAAACATCACCAAGAGGTGCTAGACAACCGTCGTATTAAAGTAAGAAATATAGAAAACGCTATGTGTATGACCAAACAAGGCTGTCGTCACATATTAAATCAAGGCTTTAGGCATAAGAAAGCTGTCCGCAAGTTGGATGCCCGCTTGCTCACGTTAGACCAAAAACGTGTTTGGATGAACATTTCCAGCATTCTGTTGGGGCAGTTTAGGCGCAATAAATTTAATTTAATTACTATTGATGAAAGTTTGAGACACCATTATATAACCGAAACAAAAACACAGTTAAAACAGTGGACTGCAAAGAGAAACCGGTTTCAAAAAATAAATCTTTTATTCTGGATGGTGATGGCGACTGTTTTTGGGATGGTCATTTAGTTATCTTACTCGATTATTTTCAAATAACGCCGAGTACTGTTTAGACGGGTTAAAGAGATGGGAGTATTGCTGGGAGAAGTTTGTAGAGTTACAAGAAGACAAGAAGTCCGATTTATATGTCCCCAAAGTGTTTTTAGGATATTTTCACTATCAGAACACTTCACAATGTGTACTAGAAAACGTTTTGCGTAATAATTTCCAAAAATTAACCAATCATATTAAAAATATATGAAAAAATATTAAATAATATTTCAAAACGTGCGAGGGTTCAAATCCTACCCTTTTTTTTTTTTTTTTAGTAATATTATTATTTTCAAAAACAGCGTTTAACATAATTAAATGTTTTACTTTTTTTATTTAAACAGGCAGTAGATTTATTAGAATAATATTCAATTAAGAGAGTTTTTGGATATCGTAAAATCAAAAGCAAAATTATGTGAGTTCCTCCTGTGCACGCGTAATAAAGTATGCGCATGCGTAATGACGTATGCGCATGCGCAAAAGATTTTACGATATTCAAAAACTCCTTATTATTAAACAATTATACTTAATGTTTCATAATATGAATATTCTAATAAATTCATTGTCAATTCAAGTAAAAAATCATACTTATGTTTATTTATCAATAAAAATTAAACGCTGTAAAGAAATTGAACTTTGATTTGAACCTTTGTACCTTTTGAAATATTTTTTCAAATATTTTTAATATGCTTGGTTAAATTTTAGAAATAATCACGCAAAACGTTTTCTAGTAGACATTGTTAAGTATTCTAATAGTGGAAATATCCTAAAAACACTTTGGAGACATATAAATCGGACTTTTAAATTCCCCGTGTTAAACATAATGCTTCAGATTACCGGGACACACTGTATAGAAAAATAAATATAAAGTTTAAGAAAAATGTCTTGCATATCCTTGTAACGTCGGAAACTTCTCCGACCCTTAAGCTTACGTTCTATGGACATAATGTTTCAGATAGCGACAAACGCAAATGAACTGTCTTTGAAGTGGACAGAAGTATACATTACAGCAATCTTCAAAAAAGAAGAAAAACATCTACATACCAAGATTCAAATTTTGCTTATTTCTTTGTTTCTTTGTCTCTCTATAGACTCGGCCAATATAGATGCTAGGCCAAAGCCAAATATATGGTTAGAGTTAGAATGGAGCATAGGGGCGAAGACCAAGCTGGATTTACAGCAAAGTGGTCCTGTATAGCATATATGTAAACAGTAAAGTCTGCATCACATGGCATTTTTTATTAAGGGTTTTATTCGAAATTTTACTTTGGCATCGATTTGTGCTTCTATCAAGACTTAAAAAATAGTGGTTACGTGATACTTCAAAATTTGGGTTATTTCTTAAAATTCCAAAAAAAATTTTGCTAAAAGCAATTTTTAGACCATATCAAAATTCCAGCTGCGTAAAATAATTTAAAATTTTGGCTCATATCTTGTAAATTGCAACAGTGTGATAAAACTTCTTAGTTTTTAAAGTAAATTATTTCTGACACATTTTCTTTAAAATATAACTATTTTTAATGTGCTCTTTATACAAAATTGAAATCGGGCTCAAATATTTGATGACAATGATGCAAAGTTTATTTTATTTTAATCGGTTTATGTGAACTTCATAAAATAAGAATATTAATGTCAAACCCGAATTTCAAACAAAGTTCTTAATAAAAAAAAATCCCATATGATGCGGGCTTTACTGGTCACACTGTTATTGATAAGAAAACTAGCAAAAAAATAGAGCACCTCATACAGAATCTCTTGATCTCATCTTCCAATTCAGTACTCTGCACAAAACTTTGGAAAGCTGGGAAGAATTTGAATCTACCCAAAAGATTAATTAAAACCGTGAAAACGTGAGTGTGAGGAATTTGATTGCCGATTACAGAAGATCATAAGTTAAGCGGATAATCAAGCAGTCTATTACAAAACAAGTCAGACTTAAGCTACGTGGTCGCTACGTGGATAAATTAAAATAATATCTATGTTTAGAGCAAAAGAAAAAAAGCAAGAACACAGTAATGTAAAAAATAAGTATAAAACTAAACAAAATGAATTCAATAAGCAGAAGATAAGTCTTACCCGTACTTGGTTCTTCTAATAACACCATGTCGCCTTCTTTAATGTTCCAAACCTGTTTGATTCATTTAGAACAAACATAAAGTGTGAAAACATAGTATTTTTTCACCTATGCCAAAATTGACGAATTAAAACTTGCAACAATTGAAAATAACGTAAACGATAATAAGAGTTTGCGAATAATCTGCACTTAGAATATCGGTAATTAGTTTACCAATAAGAAAATCAGATGGTGTAAGTACAAGAAGATCACAAGAATCTGATGACATAGGGTCGATGGTCTAATATTCACAATGTCTTCAACGTGATTACATAGATTAATAAATTTTTGTTCTTTAGAAGAACTCCTTTGGTGGAGGTGAAAGAATAAAACCACGGCCAAAGTTAAATTCTGCCGACGTTTCCCCAACAAGCATGGGCTTTCTCAAGGAAGAATTTAAATTTGGCCGTGGTTTTATTATTTCACCTCCATCAAAGGAGTTCTTCTAAAAAACAGAAAATTTATTAATACGCTTGTTGGAGGACCAAAAAAATTATTTCGAAAAGTGATTACATAGTGTACAAAATTGTTTATAAGTATAAGTACCTTTCACCTTAAAAAAATAACAAATAACAAGTTTCTACTGCACGGTCTCGTAAACAAAAAAAAAGAAGATGTTATACATGTACATACTCTTAATCGTACAAATTGTTTAACTGACAATATTCAAAACATTTGATGCAAAATGGCGACTAACGAATTAGTTCCGACATGTCAACATGTTTGATGACAGCCTACCATCCACTAGTAGGTTGTATAGATCGATTCGTTTTTAATTAATGAGAATTATTTCAGGTATGTATAATGAGAATATACCTTTAGAGAAAACTCATAGTATTTTAGTTGACCTCAAACAAAAGCTACTGAGCAATAGCGGTAGCAGTCAAAGTTACAGATGACGATTCCTCCTTGCCCTTTGAGTAGTCTACTTCTTGATCTACTGCCTAATAAGCTCGATTTCTGACTATTCGGGGTAGTCGTCCCTCTCCTATTATGCTTATGTGTTCGTTCTTTGTTTTCTGAAGCATCTGACGACATCTACGATCTTATAGTGCTCCTTTATTTACTATTCGGTATTTTGTCTACTCTACCTTCCACTGCACATGTTAGTATTGGTCTAATACAGCTTTTAGTCATTTCTTCATGCTATGTTTCGCAATCATTCAGATACTCTCGCAGCTTTGTCAGCGGATTCTTTTTATTTAATATGCTATTTTGATTTCGTTCTTTCCCATCTTATATCACCTAGTATTTATTTTTTTTAGATTTTTTGTTGAGTATTAGTCTAACAAGCAGTAGACTTAGGCTGTCCCTTTGTCTTATACTTGTTTAACATCAGTTTCTATTGTCCAGTCAATCATATTATTATTTTAGTTTTGCTCCTTGTATTAATGTTGATTATTGTTTGTATTATCAGCCGTGGGATATGTTCTTTCTTTAGTTGCATCCGTTTAAAAGCCTCAAGAAGATCATGCAGGTGATTTACATTCAGTGGCTTTTTTCATGACTTGTTTTACAATAATTGCATCTCTTGTCGATATATTTGTTCTGAAGTCCTGCTGTTTCTCGCTTATTTGGTATCTTAATTATTTCATTCGCCATAATTTTTGTTAATAGCGTATTATGTTGAGAGGAGTAATTTGATCGATGATTTTTATCTCCTTTTTATATATCTGTGTTGTGGTGCTTTCTTTCTATTTATGTAGTATTTTCTATTTATACAAAAGTTTGGTCACGTCCTCATTAACCACTTCACCGCCAATTTAAATTAATTCGTTGATGGTTTCGTCGGGTGGAGTTATTTTCTTATTTTTAAATTTCTTTTATTTGCTCTTCCACTACTGACATGTAAACTTCGACTTTCTCCATTGTTTTCTCTTGGCTTTCTGTGTCTATAAAATCTTTTCTTAGTTATTATTCCGTTGGTTTATATGTGTTATCAATTGATTTTTACCAATTTTGATGGTATGTTGTATTCATTTGTTGACAAAATTTTAGCCTTCAGGATTTTCCATATTTTTATTTGACTGTCGTACAGAGCACATTCATGTCCTTGGTAACAAGTAGCAATAATCCTTTTGAAGTTCTGAGGCCATTTTTTTAGAATTTTTGAGTTTTGTATGAGTTCTAATAGGTACTACAAATGGCTCGGATGGTATGAATCTCAAACTTATTAAATTGTTCCATTTACAACTCATATTGTGAATTGTTGTCTAACTGATAACATGTTTCCCTATCTTTGGAAATGCGCTTAGGTAATCCCCATTCCTAAAACACCTAACTCGTCTGATTTTAAAGATCTACGCCCGATAAGTATTCTTCCTATGTTATCAAAGGTACTGAAAAAGGTAATTGATATTCAACTTAGGAAAAATTTAGTATCATTCCGGAATATCAATCTGGCTTTCGCAAATACCACAGTTGTACTACTGCACTTGCGAATGCGACTAATAAAATATTTTCTTCTCCAGATGCTGAACTAATTACTGTTCTTGACTTTAGCAAAGCTTTTGATACTCTTTATTATTCACTACTATATGCCGTTTTACTCTATGCTAGGTTATCCAGCAACGCAGTAGATCTGTTGAGAAGATATTTATCTGGCAGAAGACAAATTGTCAAATTAGAAATTTGCATTTCTAATATTAGAAAGGTTTTTACAAGGTGTTCCACAGGGATCAATACTA
This sequence comes from Abscondita cerata, assembly GCA_030710515.1. Lineage (NCBI taxonomy): Eukaryota > Metazoa > Arthropoda > Insecta > Coleoptera > Lampyridae > Abscondita > Abscondita cerata. Next base: position 35,362 of record JALBCR010000092.1, read on the forward strand.
GGATCTCCTCTTTATACTATCGCAGGAGAGCAGGAATAATTATAATTTTAGATCGTTTACGACAAATCCTCTCGGATAGGTCGTTTAGTTTTTTTAGAAAAATAATCAAACGTATAATTCTTACAAATATGAATATAATCCTAAAATTCGTTTCGTGCACGGCTTTGCAAAATTTATAATTCGTTACAATCTTATTTAATTTTAATACACAGATTTAAATATTCTAACTTAAACTAACCTGGCAAATCTATTCGAGGTGTACGTGCGACCTTCTACGGTTCTCGACAGTGACCTCTCAAACCCGGACTGCTTCCTCAATTTTTCTTATTGTTCCATTTTGGTTTTAAATTGTTCATGCTTTCTTCATCAACAAACTTTATGTGTTTTCATTGTCAAAACTACTTCGCAAGCTTACAAAACTTTGCGGGCTTTTTCAACAATGCGCAGCTTTTCTTGGTTTTTATTAAACCGTTTTTTAATAACTGGGTTAATGAATGACATAACCACAACACTTTTTTTAATGAGTAGCGAAAAACATATGTGTTACTTGTTTTTGAATCGACTTAAAATTCTACGTCCATCATTCTCTACTGCCCTGAGCGTCTCCTCCTCCACTTTCACTTCACTCTATCACGGAAGCACAAAAATCAATATACCTATCTTCTTAACATACAAGCAACCTCTATATCTTACTGCTAGACATGATATAATATATGATATGATATACAGGGTGGTGCTTTTGAAAACGGGTCATAGGGATTTAGTATTGTGAACTGGTTTTTTTCGAATTCCTGCTCGCCCTTTCAAGTGACAAAAATGGTTTTGGTATCAAAACGCAGCTAAAATTATTGCGCATAGCGTTCGCTATCAGAAATCTGATGAATTACATGGTCTTTTTTGAAAATTTATCAATACAAATTAGTAATTTTGATGTTCCTTGGTAATAAAAGCTTTTATTTGCTTATTAATGACTTTCCTTTTCAGCCTTATTGTCAAAACGTAAGAATGTTGATTGTTTAGGCAACCCAATACTATTTTCTTTCATTATCAAAACTTACTTTTATTTTTATTGAAAAAATTTTTGAAAACAACGTGAAATTCAGCTGACTCCTAATAGCAACAGCTATACGGACTAATTTTAGCTTCATTTTGATACCAAAACCATTAACCTATGACCCGTGTTCAAAAGCACCACCCTGTATAATAAACGTTATTATTGTAGGAATATAAGCTTTTCGCGGCTGTTGTCACTAAGATTATTATCTTCCGGGTTGAGCCGTGTTTGTCCTTCCTTCCTACGTTCTCTGCTTGACGTTTCGCTAACCATGCTGTTAGCTTCTTCAGAAGTTACTCTAAAGACTGATGTTGTTGTCTTCTGCTTCTCTTTATATACCTATGTTCCGTTACGGTTGGTAGATGTCGATCAGTGACGGGTGGTTGGTTTTCGGTGGTTGGTTAATCTTCTGTTTGGTATCGACTAATTTTGTGGCGACATATGTTTTCTTTGTTTTTGTGAAGAGTTAGTTTCCACGTGTTGCTTAATCTACATCAAAACTAACTATGCACAACTCATGGGTTAAGAGAAGACATACCAGAGCTAGCAAGAATATGTCTGAATACAACTTACTTTCTATGGAACGGAGATTTCTACGAACAAAAATCAGGTGCAGCCATGGGATCACCATTATCACCGGTTATTGCAAATATCTTTATGGAAGCATTCGAGCAAGAAGCCATTCAATCCAGCGAACAGAAACCGAAATGCTGGTTCAGATACGTGGACGATACCTTTGCCATATGGCCTCATAGGAAAGAAGCACTTACTATATTTCTTAACCACCTCAACACTCAGCACGAAAAGATCAAGTTTACCATGGAGATAGAAGAGAATAAGGAGCTTCCCTTCCTGGATGTTCTAGTGAAACGAGGGGATAACAACAAGTTGGCTCATAGTGTATTTCGTAAAAAGACACACACCGACCGATACCTCCATGCCACATCACACCATCATCCACAGCAGAAGCGGTCTCTAATCAAAACTTTATTGCATAGAGCTAACAAGATTCCTGACGAGGTTCACAAGGCAGAAGAACTTCGATATGTCCAACAAGCCCTAATGAAGAACGGCTATACCAGAAAAGAAATAAAAGCCGCCTGTCGCAGGAAATCCGAAAAAGAGAAGGAACAGGTCACCACCTACGCTCGTTTGCCATTCATTGCTGGAGTAACTGACAAATTAAGAAAATCATTGGAGAAGAAGGATATCGGTGTCAGGTTTGGAACGGTTAGAAAAATCCAACAACTACTACCTTCTAATAAAGATAACCTGCCGAAACTCTCAACAAAAAGGGGTCTACCAAATTGATTGTTCATGTGGAAAGGTCTACATTGGTCAAACCGGACGCAACATAAAATGTAGATTAAAAAGAACATCACCGAGACGCCAAGTCCACAGCGGTAGATAAATCAGCAATCGCAGAACATCTACACGAAAAAGGAAAACACATCATCAACTTCGAGGAAGCTAAAGTTCTATCAAGGACCGATTAAGCAACACGTGGAAACTAACTCTTCACAAAAACAAAGAAAACAAATGTCGCCACAAAATTAGTCGATACCAAACAGAAGATCAACCAACCATCGAAAACCAACCACCCGTCACTGATCGACATCTACCAACCGTAACGGAACATAGGTATATAACGAGGAGCAGAAGACAACAACATCAGTCTTTAGAGTAACTTCTGAAGAAGCTAACAGCATGGTTAGCGAAACGTCAAGCAAGAGAACGTAGGAAGGAAGGACGAACACGGCTCAACCCGGAAGATAATAATCTTAACGTTATTATTATTATTATAAAATCTCTATTTACATCTATACATTAAAATTATGACATTATACAATCACTGCAATGTGTTACTTTTGACATGGACGTTGACCGTTTCTAAGATTTTAATTTTTAAACAAAAGCTAGAGATATTTTACAAGTATTTTTGAAACAAGTAACAATCATTTATTCCAAATAACAAACCATTTTCTTCAAGGTAAAGGCAACACAAATGATAGTTACCAATTGATAAAGTAACTTTTTATTTCTTGTTTCAAAAAAACTTGTAAAAAATCTGTAGTTTTTGTTTACTTTAAAAATTAATATCTCTGTAACGGTCAATGTCAAAGTAAAAAATGACACATGTTTGAACTGAGAATGCGTACTTCTACACAAAACTGCAAAAAAATTAGGTAGTGCCATTTAAAAAAGTATCGATGACGTCATTGCAAAAAGTAGAAAGGGTAAAAAAATTAATCTGAATTTCAGAAAATATGCACTTTTTAATAGTATAAATCGTAAAAATTATTGTAAGAACCGCGTAGCGGCGAGTGCGTATGTCTACAGAATTACGTAATTGTTTCATAATTTTTCTCTAGGTATCTTCATTTTTTTTCGTTAAAACAAAGTCCGTGCAAAAAGGACCTTTAGTGCACCTATAGAATTGGTTATATTAAAAATATTTACCTTTGTAACAAATAAAGGTATTAAAAAAATTTCAAATAAAAGTTGTAGGTAAATACACTCATGAAATTTAAAACTTGGACACCACAATTTCTGTAAACAAAAGTTTGCACATTGTGAAGCGGGCTTAAGGGTATCATTTACAATTCTAACAGCAGGTAGTCTCAGCAGGGGTTATCTTATAGAAGGACTGTAGAATGAATCATTACACTAAGCACGTTTTAGAAAATAGGTAATTTACGTTGCTTACTTAATTTTTTCTTTAAAGAATATATTTGAAGGTATCGCTAATTAAACACCATAGCTCGATTAATTATCGAATCAAAATTTTGTTTAGGAAATGTTTACAAAATAAAATTAGAAATAATTTTGATTTAAAAACGTCTACAAGCAATAACTTTTAAATTAAATCAAAAACTAAACATGGTTATTTGGGTTGACTGATTATTACTTATTTTTAAATAAATCTAACCTACTAATTATTGTAAGTTATTAAAAAAATCATTAAACTCTCTATTCATAATATTTAGTCCTTACAAAATGTATATTTTATGACGTTTCATTTTTTCTGTAGTTAATATAAAAAGTGAAAATAAAAACTAAGGCAATTCTTATTGTCAACGTATATATTTAGTTTTTGACAAGAATTTATTACATAATTATAATTAAGATACCAAGTTATAGTTTAAAATTAAATGAAAACGTTTTTTTTAAATAAAGGTATTACTATATAAATAAATATAAGAAATCAATAATGGGTGTGACCTCCATTATTATTGATACATTCTTGGAGGCGTCTGCTCATTGACGCTATCAAGGTATCAATATAATTAATATTAATCGTTTCCCATGCGGTATCAATGGCTGCAATTAGTGCATTACGGTTTACTGGTATAAAATTTGGCCCTTGTTGTCTTCGGATAACAGCAAGTATTCGAGCCCAAACATTTTCGATAATGTTAAAATCTGGGCTTTTTGCTGGCCAGGGTAACAGCTCCAAGTTATTTGCTTGTATCCAGTTGCGCACAACCTGCGAAGTATAGGGTCATCATATCCCGATAATTATCGAATGTTCCAAGAAAATATGTGTAAATAGTAAATGGAATCTACTAACGTAACGTTAAGTCGTTAATTATAGTTACATAACTCTCCTTTCATAAGATATAGTTCATATTAATATGCTTATTGTAAAGCTTCGTACACACCTGAACAACAAACCGAGGAACAAACAGAACAACGAACCGAACGGCAATCGGAACATTAATTTGGACGGTGCTACGTACGAATTTTAGAACAGATTCGCAAGTCCTGATTGTTCCACGAACGGTTTGCGGCGTTCCCGCAACTTGTCGGTTTTTCTCCGACATCAAAGAAAATGCGCGCGAATGCGTTTGCAGGTTTGGACGAATCTAAACAAAACGGCGAACAAACTTATGCGGGAGAATTAAATTATTTATTTTTGTCCTCCCTTTTGTGGGTTTGTTGTGTTTTAGGTAATATTATGGAGTTGACAGAAGAAAAATGTTTTAAATTAATCAGTGTTTAAGAATGCAAGAAAAAAATGATGTCCCTATTAGCATCATTTGGGCGGAAATTTCCAAAATAAAAAAAGCGAAGTAAATTATAATTTTTACTCTTCTTTGTGCGTAAAAATTTGGTTGGCACTATCTTCTTGTTTTCCGCAATTTCTCTTCTCAATAATAAATATATATGAACTGAAAACTACTGAAAATAATTATGGAACAGCACAAACGTTCCGTTTGTTGTTCGGATTGTGGAAATCATAAAAGATCGTTTGTCGTTCTGTTTGACTTTCGGTTCGTTGTTATGTTTGTTGCTCGGTTTGTTGTTCAGGTGTGTACGAAGCTTTACAACTTAAGCAACAATTTTTGGCGAATAAAGATTAGTTTGTGATGTAATATTAGAAACACAAATTTATATCATATCAAATTTATGACAACTTAAAACCAAGAACGTGTATGTTATTGCTAAGAAATTATTAAGGAAAAAGCGCAATTGCAGTGTAAATATTTATAATTAGATATTTTCGAAAGTTTATAAGTCCTCTATTGTAATCTTAATACTTAAAAGAAAATCCTGTCCATTAGCATTATAAGGAAATGGCTTTTACTTTATGAATAAGTTTCAATAACAATAGAATATCCTTGCTTGTTTAATTTACTTCCTTTGAGTCATATTGCTCTAAGGGTTGTTACATTGGTCATTAGAAGTATGTAATAAATAAACAATTACCTACTGTTTGAGAAGGGGTAGTGTGAACCAATAAATAAAGTAAGAAATGTAAATTCCATTTTAGTTTAAAATTTCAAGTGTTGTGAAAATGCCACCTCATCTCGGTGCTGATTTGAAAGCGCGGATTGTTTCGGAATTAGCGGCGGGCCGTAGCGTGCGTGAAATTTCACGTATGTTAGATATACCAAAAGCACCGTAGGGCATTACCGAGTAAAATGGAATCTTGAACACACTTTGGAAAGAGCCATCGGAAGTGGTAGACCTAAAGTATCTACACGTGCTCAAGATCTCGAGTTGTTTCATTACGTAACAGAACAACCATTTGCTACATACTCCAGGGCTATAGCAGATACACATTTTCCCGGATGCCGTATAACTGCACAAAAAGATTAAAGGAGATGGGAATAAAGAAGTATAATGCTGCTGCGAAAGAAGTTCTCAGTGACGAAAATATGAGACGTCGTCTGGAATTTGCAAGGCGATATGTGAACGAACCTTTGGAATTTTGGAATCGAGTGATTTTTAGCGACGAAAAAACGTTCAATAGCCGCAACGATGGACCACTAAAAGTTTTTAGAATGGAAGGAACTCGTTACGAAAATAATCACATATGTCCTAAAAAACGAAGTGGTTATTTTTCTGTGAATGTGTGGGTTGGGTTAGCGCGCGGGGTCCAGGAGTTTGTTGGGCTATCGATGGACGTCTTGATTCTGCTGCGTATTTAGATATTTTGGAAACTATTATGAAACCTTCAGTCGAAGTGTTTTATCCAGACGAAGATTATATTTTCCAACAAGTAAGTATTCTTATTTCACTATACTTTCTCCAAAAATAGTTCGGGATCTGTTGAATTAACATTTTCATAATGTATTTTGTTGTTAAAGGACAACGCCCCTATTCATACTTCGCGGGTTGTGCGCAAATGGATACGAGAAAATAACTAAATGTGGAAACTTTGTTTACAGAATTTGTAGTGTCCAAGTTTTAAATTTCATAAGTGTACCTACAACTTTAGATGAAGATTTTTTTGCATTCCTATTTTTTAAAAAAGTATTTTAAAAAAAATTAAAACGCAGGAAAAGACAGGTGTGTACAGGCAACCACAGGTCACTTGGCATGGAGGAAGTTTACTTCATCAATAGCACTACACCTCAACTATCTAAGTTCCAAATTTCATTCTTCCTTAATTTTTTCTAGATTTTGAGAACATTTTGTGTATATTAATTGGATTATAAATAGTAGTCTGATGTGATAAAAAGAAAGCAAATGTTATGTTTTAATCAGTCACTGAACATTTACGTTATACTATATACTTTCCGTTATCATCTTCGTATTTCTGTCATTGGACAGTGGAATTTAAAAAAAACAACGTCCATATGAACTATTTTAAAAACTGAATGATATAATATTGGTTAAATTTTAAAACAAATATACGATATTCATAGTTCTGCATTTGGATAATATTTGTCTATATTAAAAAAGTCACGTACATAATTGTAAAGTGAAGTATGGTGTAAGAAAATTGTAATTAATTATCTACAATGTAAAATAAAGCAAAGTTATTAGATGTCAATTGCGATTACAAAAAAAGAATGCAACAATTAAATTCAATACACGAGAAGAGAAGAATTTGATTTAAAATTTATACGTTTATATACATTGAATTGCAATTGAAAAAATTCCATACTAGTTTATAGTATAGATTCAAAAAAATGTTGACAATATTTCTAGATATATGGTATAGCAACAATAAATAAAAAAAGACCACACGCTTAGACTTCAATCACAATAAATTAATAAACCATATAACTGGACGATCGATTGACTGTGATATAATATTAAACCGATCATTATAAAAACTAGTTTGAACACAACATAAAACTCGATTATGCCTTACTGTCACAGAATATATATTGCAGATAATTTCTTTGTATTATGTTCAAAAGTTTAATTACCTGTTAGAATTACCCATAGCAGTGTAGGTCCATTTTTTCAAAAAAAAGGACGCAACTTTAATAGTTTTAATGTCTTTGTTCTCAAAAATGGATTTACTTCGCCTTGGAGTTAAGATAAGTGTGTCAGATAGTCAATGTAAAATGGTTAATACATGCATTCAGGCAAAAATAATTAAAAATTAGCATGTAAAATGCAAAATATGAAATGCTACTATATTATGAGAGTTGCACGAAATCGCAAATCTAAGTAAGATCTCCAATTATGGAGAAACATATGTCATTACAGATGGCACGATTACACGTTTCGTTGTTTAATGTACATTAAATTACGTTTGCACATTTTTGCATTCAATACATTCAACATCAATCAAATTTATATTCATTGAAAAACTCGTTTTAATAAACAGTTTTAATTAAAAAAGTTTAATTATGATTCAAAAAAATGTGCACTAGTAAAAATTATTAGTGTCAGCACAGTAACCTATATGACATATGCTCCTAAACGGATTCAATTACAAGGGCTAGTCATGAAGACATAAAATTAAACGATCCATGCAGAATACCCATACAAGTAAATTTAATGAATGGTACTTAACATCCACAAGAGGATGTACCTGAAATCGGGCGTCTGATCCGAATAGCATCTGCCACTTGTTTCACGCCACAGGGTGATACGCAAAAGGGTATTGATTTATCATATTCATATTAAACACTTTCTGTTTTAAATTTATATTGTGCATTTACAAAATAATATTGTTAATGTATTGAAGTATAATCTAATTGACCGAAAAAAACTGTAATGAATATTCGAACAATTTCAATCCATTAACCAGACAAAATCAATATAAAGATAACGCATCTCAATCGCTGCATCTGTTGACAAAACAATTACAATCAACATTCATCTGGTTATTTAGTACTGTAGTACCTGAGCTGAGTTTAAATTACAGGAAAAAATATCGACACATGTGCGACAGTGAGTGTTCAAATAATTTTCTACGTTTGCAATTATTTTGTACAGCATACATCGGTTTTGAAAAAAAAAATGTTTCTTAAGACCGCCAAAGGAAGAATTATATATTTTTTTGGGATAAATTGTAATTTCGTACTAAAGTTGGTCAGTAGATCAGCGTTTTTGAAAATGGAACCAAGATCAGCTGTGCTTTGATGCTCTCGAACACTATGATTAAATATCAATTTTATGGAAAGAGGCGAATGTATTGTATTTAAATATTTAAATACGTAATTAAGACCCTTGAAGCTATTACAACACTTCATTTCCTTCATTCAATTCAATTAAGTTAGTTAATCAATAATATACAATTAATTCTAATGTTGAGTATGATATCAATTCATTTAGAACCTTAGCATCTTCAAAGAGCCACTTAAATTGAATTTTTAGATTATTTAATGAGTTTTTGCTAGATAAAAAACCTCCGAAATATTATTTTATTATAGCTTCAAAATTTTGTTGCATGTTTTGAATTTCATTGCGTTTATGTAGCAAGTTATAAATCAACATAATAAAATTGTCTTGTTCTGCATGCAATCTCTTTTCGTTTGTATTTTTATATATGAATCCCATTAATAAACAACATGTTGGTCACTTGAGAATTCTTCGCTCATCAATAAAAAACTTACTTGTCTTTTCAAATCTCTCGAGAATATCTACAAGTACTGTCGATTAGTTGATTAATTGCGTATTTGTCAGCATTATTTTTATTCATAATAATAACTGTGCTTCCTGATTTATTTATTATTATGTCTAATTTGTAGAAAAGTGATTAATAAAGGAAGAGTCATTCAATAAAAACCACTAAGTACAAATCATTATTATTATTATTATTGAATTGATAAAGGATGGTATTCAGTATTGCTTTCGTTAATAAAATAAAGTGTCATTTTGTAAAATTTAATTAAATACACGTTTAAAATTTATATTTTTATAAATTTACTCATAAATTATTGACTTAAAAGTTTACAAGAAAACAGTGCTTTACTAAAACTTTAATTGCATTTGCCTTTACAAATTTAGTAAATATTACATAAATAAGTTAAACTAAAAGCAATGAAATGTTGTTCAAATTTTTCAAGTTTTAAAAAAGCTTCTTTCAAATTAACTTAATTTTTAAAATAATAAAATTAAATTGAATTTCCATATGCACTTAAGATTTGAATTTAATTCTTAAATTAAAACTAATTGAATATGTACACAATAGATACATTTCTTTCATTTTATCAGCACAAAGTTCTTGTAAGTAAAAAGATTTAACATTTAAACAAAATTCCTACGAATACTAATGCTAAAATGTTTTTTAAATTTTTTCACTTGTCCCAATCGTACAGAGTGATCCAATACACAGTAAAAAAAGTATTGTTAATTTAACACCAAATTATAGTTCCAGCAGATCCACTCCTATTTGTGGTAATAGTTACAATTGCGTTGTAGCAGATTTTCTCAAAATGTTTGTAGTTAGTATGTGATGAAATTATAGTTACAATTACTTTTGATTTGTAGTAATTGTACAAAACCTAATAGTATTTTTAACATTCTATTCTCATAAGGCAACCTGAATTTGTTGTTAATTTTATAAACATGTTTTTGCTGATTTGACAATATGACCTACACTTTGCTGTTAAAGAACTCCACTAATTTTTTAAATTTTTAGCTTTCGACGAATTTTAAAAATAAAATTATATGTTGTAGTACTTTATAAGACAGCTGGAAATAAATTTGAAAAAATGTTTGAGGTCAAAAAGTCAAACATATATTCGTAAAAATCTCAAAAGTATTCCATATACACAGTCGTGTAAGATATCAATCGAAAGGAAATTGCAAGCCAATTTCAAAACTGCATTTAAAAATATTTTAACATTTTGGGTTCAAAAGTTATTTTACTTTTAAAATTTTTGAAGATATTGACTTTTTTGTTTCACAATCTATACTAACGTGTAATATATCAATCAAAAGCGTGGAAAGCCAATTCCAAAATTGTTTTCAAAACTGTTTAGTAGATTGGGTTCAAAAGTTATTGCACTTTAAAGGTTTTTTTGAAGATTTCGACTTTTTTGTTTATCAACTTGCATTGCCCAGTAATACATCAATCAAAAGCTGATTAAAAGACAATCCCAAAACTGCTTTCAAAAATGAGATGGCATTACGGGTTCAAAAGTTATTGCACTTTTAAGTTTTTTATCAAACTTAAGATCGTGTAATGTAACTCTAGTATTTATGTGTTCTAATCCAGGGCTTCTTAAACTTTTTATATAGCAACCCCTTCAAGCTTAGGAAATTTTAAACGACCCCCTCCTCCATATAATGAAATATATATTAACCGTAGATGTAGATGTAATATCGCACTATTTTACAATGTAAATAAAATAAGGATTAAAGAATACGTACCCATTCATTTCACATATATATATAATTTGAAACGTTGACGGGATATCGGTCGTAATAAAACACAATAAATAGAATGACATAAAACTATATATATATTTATTCAATAGAAAAAATAAACTTTTGTAACAATTTTTTTATAAGAAAACATAAAACTATATCTATATATTCAATAGAAAAAATAAACTTTTGTAACAATTTTTTTAATAAAAACATATTATTAACATCAAACAATATTAATGTGACGGATGTGATTGTTTATTTTTACACAAATAATTAAATCTAGGCTCAATTTGAGTTAGTGCAGATCGTAATAAATTTTCAACGTTTATTAAAGTTGAACGGTATTTTGATTTTATGTAAGTTAATGTGGAAAAGGCTGATTCACATAAATATGTTGTACAAAATGGCAGTAATTTGTTCATTGCCATTTCCGATAGTAGGGGATATTCTGATTTGATTTCTATCCAAAATTCATGCACAGGCACTTGAGAAAATCTAAGTCGCAAGGTAGTATCACTTGTTAATTCGGCAAATTCTTCTTGTGCTTTTAAGTTTAAAAAATTAATTTCTTCCATTTCAATTGAAAATGGATTGCAAATCCATTGTTGTGTATCGATATCATTGGGAAAATACCTATGCATGTAAACTTCCATATCCTTCAAATGATTAACTATAATTTTTGTTATAGGAGTATCTTTTTGAAATATTGTTACTAATTATATACTCGTCAGTAAATGGAAACATTTCGAGCGATCCACTTTCCACTCTGTTCTTCCATATAAGAATTTTTTTAACAAAGGCCTCAAGTTTATTTTTTAACATAAACATATTAACGCAGACTCCCTGCATTGATAAATTCATATCATTGATTTTATCAAAAATATCTGCCAAATAGCATAGCTTGAGAAGCCATAAATTATCTTGAAAATAATCGGCCAAATTAGAATTTTGCTCTGTTAGAAATATAAGAACTTCATCTTTTAAAGTTAATAATCGTTTCAAACTTCGACCTCTTGATAGCCACCTAACTTCAGCATGTAACAATAAACTTGTATAATCCGAATCCATATCAATGCACAAATTTTTAAACAATCGACTATTAAGTGCCCGACTTTTAATAAAGTTAATGATTTTGACTGCATCAAAAACACAGTGTTTAATTCTGGTGCAATTTTTTAACAACAAGTGCCTCTCGGTGAATCATACAATGTGTAAATGTAATATGATCATTTCCAGCTTTAACAAATGCTGTAAAACCAAGATCTTGTCCGGTCATTGCTGCAGCACCGTCCGTGCACACACCAACACAATTTTTCCAATTTAATCCTTCTTTTTCAAAAAACTCATTTACTTTTTTATATATATCTTTTCCACGAGTATGACCTTCCAGAGGACGACAAAACAGTATATCTTCATGAATGCTTCCCTCATAAATATATCTTACAAAAAGTAACAACTGTGCCATTTTTGAAATGTCTGTCGACTCGTCCAGTTGTATTGCAAACTTTGAGCTGTCTTTAAGCCTCATAAGAAGCTGTTGAAATTGATCATTGCTAATGTCTGAAATTCTTTTGGACACAGTGTCATTTGATAATGGAATTTTACTAATTTCAGCAGCATACTGTTTTCCATGAACAATTTCAGACATTCTTATAGCTGCAGGTAGTAAAAGTTGCTCTCAATAGTAAAAGGCTTTTTCGTTTTTGCTATCAAATACGAAACTTCATACGATGCCAATAGATATTTATCATTCAAAGTAACATACTTCTCCAAAGTGTTCTTTTCTTTATTTGATGTTTGCAAAAGACGCTCAAAATATTCTATTGGCTTTTTGATAACGTTGCATGTTTAGTATTCAAATGTCGTTGCAGTTTTGACGGTTTCATGCTTTCTGCAGCCAAAACTTCTTTGCAAATTAAGCACACTGGTTGTTCTTCATTGTTGTGAGAAGAGCATGTGAAGCCATACTGCAAATATGATTCGTCATATTTTCTTTTTTTGTTTTGCTAGAAGTCGGATTTGAAGCACTGCAACTTGGTTGTGACGGCGTGGCAGACTTATTAGTTGGAATTTTAATTAGCCATTTATCCATGATGGTTAAATAATAATAAATAATTAAACAAAATGTAGTTGAACTTTAACGTAATAATTAAAAACACCAACTGAAAATTACACAGTAAATACACACATGTCACTACGAAGACAAAGCTGAGTCCAAACTGAAGTACAAACAGAAAAATAACTACACTCGAATCTTTACCAGTGCAATGACAACAAATTACGATCAGATCAACCCCGACGCATGGCGTGTTCAAAGTGTGCAGCGCACAAAGGCACCGTATCACAAAGACGCCGAAAAGAAGCTTTCATTTAATTTTTTTATTATTCTTTTATAAAAATAATATGCCGATTCGCCTAGCCTAACTTGATTATGCTTCCGTATTGTATGTGTAAGCTGTAAGGCGACGCGGCGTCTGGGTACTTATAATCACTAAGTTATCTTGCAAACACTGACGCCGGCGGCCAGACATCAATGTCGAACGTTCAGTTGAAAATCGAGGAGCGCGTTGTATTTATTATTTTAAATGCTACTTCCATATTTTCATTTATAGGCCCTACATAACAGTTTTGCATTGCCACTTTTTCAAAAATAGTTATAATAAAACTACAATAGTATTTTGTATGATTTTTATTTGTATTTATATTTGTACGTAGTGTGTATACTAATTTTAAAATTTTATTTATAATGATTGAAAAGTATCAGATCTTTGCGACCCCTTTCAGTAGTCTCGCGACCCCTGGGGTCGCGACCCACAGTTTAAAGAAGCCCTGTTCTAATCAATCGTAGAATTTTTGTTTTACGCAGTTCTGGTCTCTCTCATTTCTAGTCAACTTTAGTCTTTTTCTTTCTAGCCAACTCGAGTCTTTTTTTTCTAGTCAACTCTAGTCTTTCTTTTCTAGTTGGCCACCTTATCAACTCTCAAGGTTGATAAGATTATTTACACCCGTTGCAGTCTCTTCGCGTTCCCTGCTAAATGCAGTTGGCACATCCTCACACGCCGGTACCGGCTTGATGTTTTGGGTATGTAAAGTATAATTATCATACTGAGCACTCACTGAAAGCTCCGTTACAAAAACACCTGAATAGGATTTACCAGTCTAATTTAGGGATACGGCATTCAAGAAAATCAGATGCTTGTTATTATTTAATAAAAATAAGGATACAAGCGCATTAAGTTGTTTAAAAATGGAGAAGCAAAAATAAAAAAAGAAAAAGACTAGAGTTGACTAGAAAAGAAAAAAGACTAAAGTTGACTAGAAATGAGAGAGACCAGAACTGCGTAAAACAAAAAAATTCTACGTTTGATTAGAACACTTAAATACTAGAGTTACATTACATTACACGATCTTAAACTTGATAAAAAACTTAAAAGTGCAATAACTTTTGAACCCGTAATGCCAACTCATTTTTGAAAGCAGTTTTGGAATTGTCTTTTAATCAGCTTTTGATTGATACATTACTGGGCAATGCAAGTTGATAAGCTTCAAAAAACTTTGAAAGTGCAATAATTTTTTGAACCCAATCTAGTAAAACAGTTTTCAAAATAGTTTTAGAATTGACTTTCCACACGCTTTTAATTGATATAATTCAAGTTATGTTTGACCTTTGACCTGAAACATGACCTTACCTAATCAAATTTTGAAATTTTTTCAAATATAATTCAATTTGTCTTATAAAGTACTACAACATATAATTTTATTTTTAAAATCCATCGAAAGCTAAAATTTAAAAAAACAAGCGAATTTCTTTGCAATATTTTGTTGTCAACTTTCTTGTTACATTTATTTAATTACGGTTGTTTAATTAAATTGAGGCCAAACCCAGTAGCTACATAAATTCCGGACAACGTCGGATTCGATAAAAACACCGAGACTTTTCACATGAAAATAGATGTCAACAAGTTTTAGTATTAATGGTTCATATTTTGTTTGCAATTTTTGTAAGAAAGTACTCAAGAATGAAACTAGATTGCGTATACATATTTAGTAGAATGCATCGACGACATAGTCAATCACAAACAACATCAGATGGAGATACAGGAGTTCGCTCCAAATTAGGAAGGTATTCATGGTAATACTAGAGAGACTTGGGAAGAACTATTTCGTTTTTCTTATTGTGTTCTCTACGTCCCTTCAAAGTCACTTGTTAAGTCTAAATCTCTCACTTGTAAAGTTAAAGAAAACATAAAGTTGTAAAAGAAAACTTAATGATCGAGATGTTAGGTGGGCAATAAGAGTTTTATCTTCGGAAGATAGTTTTGCAAGTGATGATCAACAAACTTTTAAAGAATTGAAAAAAAACATCCAAAATCTACTCGCGGTCTACAGTTTCCCACGCCGCCACCAACAGACGATCCTGCCCTTACTGTTAAAAAAAATGATGTATATAATATATATGATGATGAGTATGCCGCTGGAGTTAATGGTATTGGACCTCAACACCTTAAAGATTTACTTGGAAAATCAACTAGAGTGGCTGGAAATGAACTTGTTGATAAAATCACCCAATTGTGTAACTTAATGTTATATTATACTACCTTTTTTTGTATGGGGTCTTTTTGTTCGTGTTAAAGAAAAAAGACGGAGGGATTTCAGTTGGTTACACCTTTGGTCGACTCGTATCGAAACTTGGTTGTCGTCAATTTTTTAAATTACTCTTCAGTTGTTTGAAAGCCATCCAGGTTGGAGTTGGTGGAAAGAATGGATGCGAAGCTGCCGTACATGCGGTGGATACTTATATTTCTAATAAATCAACAACGAAAGTTCTTTTGAAAATTGATGTCAAAAAACGCATTTAATTTAGTAGAACGAGTTGTTATTTTAAAAATGTCAAGGAAATTACCCCACAATTGTATCCCTATTCTTCATCAACAAACATACAAACAGCATATCATAAAATCTTCGGTAGTTGTCAGCAGGGTGATCCTCTCGGTCCTGCCATATTTAGCTTGGTAATACAACGAACTCAAATCCAATCTTAACATAATATGGTACCTTGATGACGGTACATTAGCTGGTTCAACTGTTCTCCAAGATCTTAAACAAATTATTAAAGAATTTTTAAACATCGGTTTAATTTTTGAATATATCGAAATGTGAGTTATTCTTTTTCAACAATTTATTATCACTTTAAATTTTTTGATAAACTTATCTCTGGTGTTAAAGTAAAAACGGTTTACAATTTACATCTTCTTGGATGTCCTCTCAGCGAAGAAAGTTTTATTTCAATTATGCTAACAATTCGACAAAAAATTATATTATTAAAGAAGAATCTGTCCGAACTACATCCACATACTGCATTCTTTCTTATTCGTAATTACTTTTGGATACCTAAATTAATCTATTTCCTAAGATGTTACCCTTTCTGGAAATTTGGAGATTTCTGTAAACTTTTAGATCACCAAATTAGAACGACTTTAAAAGAGCTTTGTTGTAACTTCTTGGTGTCAAGCAACACTCCTAGTCTCCCTTGGGGGACTTGGAATTCGCTCTGTAGCTGATCTTGCGTTACCTGCCTTATTAGCTTTATTAATTCGTGTCGGACTCTCAATTATTGACAAAAATATTGAGATTCGACACGAGGTAGAAGCTGTGGATTTGTGGAGAAATAAATATTCCGACATAAAACCTGAAGACAAAGTTGCCCAGAAAAGTTGGGATTACATATAAAGCAATTTTATTAGCGGCCTCACAACCAGAATCGGGAGTTTGGATTAATGTACATCCATTTGCGAATCTTGGTACATTGTTAACATTAAATAAATGTTATCCAAACTGCAATTTCTCTGAGGATTGAAGCTGAGATATGTCAGCAACATACTTGTATTTGTGGCGTTTCTGTAGATCGTTTTGGACATCACGTATCAAGGGCCAGGGACAATTTTCCTCTCATTCTTCATTAATTAAAATCTTGAGAAGAGTATTAGTTTATGCAATTTTTCCATCAATTTTGTTAAAGTTAACCAAGGTTTCAACAACATATGAATGAAAATGTTTTTGTTACAGTAATAGTATTATCAGAACTTAGCCTGCCTTTGAAATGATTTATCAAAGAGTTGATATATGATAAATTACACACACTGAGAGCAGTAGTTTTTCCGTAAGTTGTCAGGAATGAAATATTTATGTTATTGCACTGGTGCCACATGTGTTCTTGATGTCTAAAGCCAAAGTGTTGCATATGGATTTAAAATTCGTCAAACTGTGTTCTCAATTTTTAAAGTATCCATACTTTGCTTCAAATCGTATTGTTCTTAATGGAAGAAGAGGTCCCATTTTCTGGATCACGTAATGATAATGTGTCTCACCATTGTATAATTTTCAAAATACTAAACAATAAATTAGAATATAAATTTCTAACGCCCAGTTTTTCAGTCATTGATTTGGTTTTGGTTGGTGATAATTGTTGTCACAATTGTCTGCTTGGAAATTAACCGTAAGTTAACCTTAATCAGAGATTGAAAGACTGCCCTAAAAAAATTATAAAATAGTAATTCAAAAACAACAAAACAAAAACAAAACTTTTTTAGACCTTGCGCAGATTTCTTGATGGGACATTAAACGACAATTTATTTATTTATTTGTATGGTACATTTTAAATATTGTATTGTGATGTAAGTATAAACCTGTATAGTGTGGTGACGAAACCGTGTGCAATAGTGGATTGGTTCGTCTTGGCAAAACATTTGTTTCAAGGTTTAGGAAAACGACTAAAACCTAAACATGCCAACCCTTACCCACCTTAGTATTCATATGTAATAATATTAATTGTGTAAACATTATAGAAGGTAAATAAAAACATAAAATATAACATCACAACCATTACATGACGACATATAATGGACCGATCCAAGCGCCAGTCACGACAATGACAAAAAAAAGCAGGTTAAAGAAATAGCAAAACAAAATAATGAACAAACAGAGAATACAATATATTGCTAAACTTAGATGTCCTTCAGATTCGTTAGCCATAACATAACTTCATCAGTTAAATTATGAATGTTTAGAAACCCTTCTTTAAACTTTGTTAATTGACAATCTTCTACACTATGTGTAACGGTCTCTGGTTCGTTTTCACAGTCACAATTTGGATTAGAAATCATCTACTAAACCATTTATTACCTTGAACAAATGCACAACTGTACCATTGAAACTAATCTATGTGACTTTAGGGAATCAAAACCAAACTCTTTTAACAGATTTTCCTGTGGAAATCCTCTAGCTGGATAAATACTCTAAGTCCTGTACTACATTATTTTTAAAGGGGCCCGATCAGAACTCCCAATTATCACAATACCCAAATAAAAAT
Source organism: Abscondita cerata (assembly GCA_030710515.1). Classification (NCBI taxonomy): domain Eukaryota; kingdom Metazoa; phylum Arthropoda; class Insecta; order Coleoptera; family Lampyridae; genus Abscondita; species Abscondita cerata. The sequence continues at coordinate 53,853 of JALBCR010000092.1, forward strand.
TTATCATTACTCTCAACTTGTGCATGTTGTCACAACTCCCAACGAGTGTAAATAACAACGCTTAATTTACACAACGCCCAACTCTGGAACTGATCATAACTCCTAAGTTTTGAAAGTTATCACAACTCCCAACTATTTTCACAACTTCCACTACTTTTGGCATGGGTGGATTTAATATTCTCCTCGTTTCAAATAACAGGGCATTGTTGAGCATTGTCTTAAAATCAAAATTACCGATTCTAAACGAAGCCGATGGACAGATAATGCTAAGACATGCGTGTTGGGAGTTGTAATAAAGTTGAGATGTCTAAACGTATAACGTGGGGAAATAAACACATAATTATAGAAACAAAGGCAAAATGTACAAAGTCACTATACTACCAATAATGACATACATCAGAGACAAGATCAGACACAACTAAAACTCACAGGCTATTAGAAACTGCGGAGACGAGAATATTAAGAAGAATAATAGGAAACACATTGAGAGATCGAATGGGAAGTTCTGAAATAAGAAGGGAATGTAATGTTCAAAAAGAAACGAATAAACATTGATTAAAAAAAAAAAAGAATGGAACACTCACATAAACAGAATTATAGACAAAAGGTTAGTGAAGATAGAAAGAGACGAATCACCACTTGAAAGAAGAAGCGTTAGCCAACCACGTAAACGATACGTAAAGGAGGCATAAAACTATTAGGAAACAGGGAGAATTCTCTATATAATAGAAGAAAAAGAAGAAATAATATCAATTAAAGTTAAAACATAATTATATGATATAATTTTATTAATGTTTAGTTAATCCTTCTTACGGAGACAGAAAAATAAAACTCTTTCGCTTTTTATCTAATTCGCGACGTTTCGGAAACTGAAATAAATGAAAAGTTTCCGAAACGTCGCGAATTAGATAAAAAGCGAAAGAGTTTTATTTTTCCTGTCTCCTCGTTAAAAAAATCAGTTCTCGATCACCAAAGTATTTCGCCCATGAGATGCAAACAAAAGTTTTTCTACAAACGTCAAAAATATTGTTCTAAAATAAGTAATATGCTTAACTTAATATGAAAAATAGTATTGAACTGGCTTAAACTGTTTTTCCAAATCAAGTCAAATAAAATTAGGTAGTGTAAAATTTTCTTACAATTTGAAAGCATTAATTATTGTTATACATTAATAAATAAATGATTTCTTGGATTTTTGCTTGATTGAGGAACATAAAGGTTAAAATATAAAAATTCCATATAGTTTACATGCAGTGTGCGAAGTAAGTATTTCGCACACTACTTCGGGCACGGTGTCATGGTAACGAAGGAAAATGAAAAAAAGGGTCACATCGCATATTGTTGTCAATGCGCGAACCTTGTCATTTTTGACGTTTGTAGAAAATAGTATATGCACTTTTTCCAACCGAAATCATCCATTTACCTATTAATTATTGCTTTGAAGTTATTGAAACCACATTGGGACAATAAAACAAAGTAGGTAATTAGGGTATATAGTGGTAGTCATGGATACTTTGTCAAACATTAGTCTCCATATTGCTAATTTGTTAAATTGTGGTCAAATTTGTTAAAAACTCTGTAAAAATGGAATCTAATGGAGATTTAAGTGTACCTAAGAAGATACAGAAGTGTGCGAAAGAGTCAAGGACACAACGCCAAATGGACAGAACACCGAAACTTGGACACAACGTCGAAACGAGTAGTTGGACACATCGCCGAAACTGGACATAACGCCGAAATCAGTGATTGGACACATCGCCGAGACTTGGACACAACGTCGAAACGACTAGTTGGACATATCGTCGAAACTGGACATAACGCTGAAATCACTTGTTGGACACAACGCCGAAATCAGTAATTGGACATATCGTCGAATGTGGACACAACGTCGAAAAGCAAAAACTGGCCTATCCACTCTTGTTTTTTATTTGAACAACCGTTATATGTTAGTTTCGGTACTTTCAAAATTTAGTTACGTGTTCATCTTAAACATGTTTCGGATTTGAAATTTACACTACACCTCATATTTGTATAATAACTTATCTTTTGCAATTTTATTCCCTCGTAACGTTAAAAGCATTTTACTAGAAAGTTGGAGGTTAATCTTCAAAAAGGTCTGAAAAGATTTGAGTCATTTGTTAACAACCAGCACAATAATTCGAGCATTCCTAAGTATGTTACCACAGAAAAAAGTGTCTCTTTTCAGCAGGAGCCAAACCCACTCCTACACATTTTAATTTGGTCCTTAAACTTCACGTTTTCCGGACGCGTAGAAGACGGCTTGTTGTTCCCGTTTTCAAGATAGAATAAGCGACGCTAACTAGGCCGATTGTTTGTACTTCACGATTTGATATAAAATCATGATTTTCATCGGCTTTGTAGAAGGAAGATCAACGGTCACAAATCTTACTGTTATAACGGATTGTATAGCAAGAGCTCTAGATTGTGGGGTTCAAGTCGACGTCGTATATACTGACATTAGTAGTGCATCAGTATTAGGTCCGCTTCTATTTTCAATCTTCATGAATGATGTGTGTAGTGTTTTTAAGATTAAGTATTTTATGTATTAAGATGATATGAAAATCTACTACCAGATTCTTTCAAAAATAGTCTAATTCACAAAAATTATGATAACCAAACTTCTGAACAAAATTTATTTTGCAATAAGAAATTCATTAAACTTTTTTTGCTCATGTGTACCTACAGCAATAGTAGAATCAAATGCCCCAGTGGAAAATTGATTTGGATTGGTTTTAATTTCGTATGGTACATTATTTTATTGTTATGTAAGTGTAATGTATGGTGCCCCAAAAGATCAGTATAAACTTTTATAGTGTGCTGACGAAACCGTGTGCAATTGTGGATTGGTTCGTTTTGGCAAAGTATTTGCTTTAAGGTTTACAAAACCTGAACATGCCAACCCTAACCCACCTTGGTATTTATTTGTAATAATATTGATTAAGTGTGTAAACATAATAGAACGTAAATAAGAACATAAAACATGACAGAACTGCTATTGCATGACGATGTATAATGGACCAGCCCAAGTGCCAGTCATGACAATGACAAAAAAATAGCTGGACAAAGAAATAGCAAACAAAATAATGGAAAAACCAGATAATTAAAACAGAAAAACAAATAATTGTTAAACTTAATGTGTCCTTCAAATCAATAAGCCATAACACAGCTTCATGCCTATAAAACTCAAAAAATTATTGGCAGTTAATTTAAAAAAAAATTTTCTGGTTTTGACATTTTTCGTATGTTCCAATTTCTTATATCGGATACAATGTGTATAATTATAAAAGTTTGGTAAAAATATGGTGGGGTTTCAAAAATTCAGTCTTTTTCAAGTAAATTTGTTGATATATTGCAAACGTTGACAAGAACCAACTTTTTTATTCTTAATGTTTTCTTAAAATATTGCGTCACAAAAGAGTCATAATCCTCTAAAGAAATTGTGTCGTTGTCTTTTAAGTGCATTCATTCCTAAACTAATAATCGTAGAGCTACAAAAATTCGTAGCTGCTAGATCTTTACACTTACTACTTTTTATTACTCTTGGTAAATTTCCAAATTTCAATTCAAAACGTTATGAAGGTTTATAGTTTTTCTTCAAAATTTTTTAGTCTCCAATTACTTAGTGATAACAACTACTACGTAACGATAAATGTTGGAAATTTAAATAGACGAAAGTAGGACTTACATTTTTTTTAAGCAAAAATGTTTGTATTTGTTTTACCAATGTTGTACCGTAGACCTAAAGTTGATGCTACGAAATTCAAATTCAAAATTTTTGTAGAGCTACGAAAACTGGTTGTCGTATAGATCTCAATCCACCTTTTTTGTTTTAAACAATTTTTCTTATCGTTTTTAGTTTCGTAGGAACGAGCGGTCAAATAAACGTTCTTCCAAAATTTTTTGAAAAGCTATATTTTTAGAGATACAACAGTATCAAAAAATTTCGAAAAAATAACTCATCAATTACAAACTTTTCAATAACTTGATAAATTTTCGTAACTGTTTTCGGTAAAGTCCTACTGAGACCTGAACGAGGTTCTACGAAATTTAAGTTTTTGTTATCGTAGAACTACATAATTTGGTAAAAGTGATGATCTGGGACTAACTTTTTGTATCTTGACAGTTTTTGTATATGTTTTCTTAGAGGAGATAATGTCGATCAAACACAGAGCTACGAGATTTTTCTTCAAGGTCATTGTCCGTAGTGATTGCTTTAACTTATCCTAACAAAAATTGGAACATAAGTTAAACTCATGAAAACCATTCTTTTTATGTTTGAATTTTTAATATCTGCCTTCAAAAAAAAATAATTTATTTATTACTACGGCTACAAAATTTAATAGACGTATAAATAACAATCCAATTTAACTTGTTTGTGTCTTTAAAATTTTTCGTATCAGTTTTCGTAAGAAAGATATCGATAATCAAACTTAATGCTACGATTTTGAAATTTCGTAGGCCTTTTTATTAATAATAGACTCAAGTTAGGAACACCAAAACTGGGGTATAAATAAATCTTATTTAGTACATCGTTTTTAGTAAAGTATACATTTTTTGTATTTGCTTCCAAAAAAACTCTACATAATATATTAAATAGTGACTTACATTAGAAGTGTTCACGATTTCTAAGAAAAGTGAGAAATCATGTAATTCGGGTACTGTCAGGGGTGGTCTTAAATCAACAGCGAATGAAATATTTTCTGCCCCTTTTTCTAATACCTGAGTCCTATCCGTAAATAAAGGAAAATTGAGTACTGTCTTACTTAAAGAACATCTCCTTTTTCAAAAGAAAAATGTCGTTTCTCCAATCCGCATGTGTTTGATCACTTAGAGCACAATTAATTTAATAATTTTATAAAGAAATGTTTATACACTGTCGAAACGAGATAATAATAGTTAATGAACAAAATGTAATAAACTTAATGGAGTCAATCCTTTTGTTTGACGTATACTTTACTTCCTTAATTGTCAATCTTCTAATTATTTTTAAGATGATAATGGTGATAACCTTTTTATAATGTTGAAGAACAAAATAGAGAACTAATAAAGAAATCCTAAAACGAAATGAATTAAATAATAAAATGAAATGATTATGATTACCTTCAATGAAGGATTTCCTAAATTTTATTACATATACCGTGTGGATTCTATATTCAGCAAGATTGCTGTTAATTATAATTTGCTTAGACCAGTTTTATAGTCATCGTTTAACTTTAACCGTGATTTGTTGCTCTAGATTCAATTATTGCAAAAATGGAATCTATAGCAACAAACCTACAGTTAAAGTTGAACGATAACTATAAAAATAAAATAAAATTAAAGAGAAACGAGAACGTAACAGTACATACTGAAATAAAAATAAACATTCCTACCGGTCAGCGGAAAATACCTTAAGAAAAATACCCAAGTAAAAAACCCACGAAAAATAATCCAAGGTCAAAATATCCACAGGAAAAAGAATTCAAAGGAAAAAATCTGAAAACTATAAACTACTTCACTTACATGATTTTTTACGCGAATTACCGTACCAAATGTTTCTCTTTTTGCACTACTGGAAAACGTAGTATAAGTTTCTTTGGTAACTATAGTACCTACCATTAAACATTCATCAAAACATTATTGTTCAATATTAAAAGAAAACTATTCCATTAAAATTATGATTAATCAATATATTGGAATTTATGGTTGATGGAATTTGACAATGACAATTTTCGTAATTAATTTCAATTTACAAGAAATAGTAAACATATTTCTTGTATTGTAAAATACTCTTCAATAGAATTTGAAATATACACATATTCAATTTAAAAAAATGTTCAGATTACAACTTCGACGTCCTATATCCGGTCTATGTTGACGTTAGTTTTTGCTTTTCGACGTTGTGTCCACATTCGACCATATGTCCAATTACTGATTTCGGCGTTGTGTCCAACAGGCGATTTCGGCGTTATATCCAGCTTTGACGATGTGTCCAACTATTTGTTTCGACGTTGTGTCCACGTTTCGGCGATGTGTTCAATTAGAAATTTTAGCCTTTGTTAATCGTTAATATTTCTGCAAAACAGGCTGCCGTCGTTTTAACTTCGGCTTCGACACCCGATTTCCGATCTTGTGGCGTCAGTTTTTGCTTTTCGACGTTGTGTCCACATTCGGTGATATGTCCAATTACTGATTTCGGCGTTATGTCCAGTTTTGACGTTGTGTCCAAGTTTCGGTGTTGTGTCCATTCGACGTTGTGTTCGGATCCCGTGCGAAAGAGGTTTCATTGAATCTTCTCTCAAACAAATCTCGAGAAATTTATGAATGTGTGTACCAGCGTTTTATGCATTGGTTTACACTTTACACACTTTAATTAATATTATTATACAGTGACCGGCAAAGAGTTTGCAACAAATGGGAAAAAAGTTTTGTAATTGAGATATTCGAAAATTTCTTTCGGCAAATGAATTCAGCATATCGAATGACAAAAAAACATCAGTTTTTTGGCATTTTTTCGGATATATTGAGAAAACAAAATTTTTTGCGTTTGATTTGCATAAAACACAATAAAACCAACAAATAAACTTCACAATCCAGTAATTTTTATACAGTCTACCAATGGATGGTGAAGAACATAAAACATTGTTTTTTAGGACGGACTTTGTTGCAATGACCTACAGAAAACAAAGGGTTGAAATTACAAATTTAGATTAATTTTAAAATAGTCCTAAAAAGATCAATTCTTCCATTTTAAACCTAATTTAAACAATTTTTTACAATATTGCCTGGATCATAAGCTCATACAGAAACAAACAAAAAATTAAGAACAGTGTAGTATTATTTTCGTATTTTAAGCTATTTTTTCTCTTTTTAATTGTAAAACATCATTTTAAAATAGCGAAAAACAACTGTACGCGATTTTTTGGTCACCAGTGTACATCACAAATTAATAGTTATTTTTCTAACAAGTGTGGAAAGTTTTAAATATTATGGGAGTGCTTGATAGCTTCACAAGTGCAAAGCACGACTGAAGATGACTACGTGCACAGATATTTTACTTTCCAGCGAGTTAGGAACGCTATTTTTTAGACGACTGCTTACATTTTTTATAAATAAAGCGTTTAAATGGTAATGTAATAATCGTATTTGCAAACCTTCAAGCAGATGTGTTTGCTGGCTTGCATATTCAACTTCTATTTGTTTAGCGGCTTCCAAAACTGCTGGTGGCGTACACTGAACGTCATCTTCATCACTAGTTAACATTTTGATTTTTGATTACAAGTGAAACGAACTGAAGCTGACTGAATTTAATAGAAAAGTGTCAAAATGTAAATACCTAAGGTAAGTGGCCCAAATTCAGACACCTTTAGGAATTTACGTTACATTTTTTTCAATATAATTAATAATTATTCAGTGGCTAGTTATTTATCATAAAACTTAAATAAATTAATTTAAATTATATATTTATTATAACCATCTCAAAATCACCTAATTCCGACAATAAGAGTCTAGTTTGTTCCAAAATCAGACATGTCAGTGTACCTAATTCTGACAGTGACTAATCACACATTTTTTCGATAAAAAATAAAATCACTTAAGTATTTATTATTAAAAGTTAATACAAAAATAACTTGAAAGATTTCTAATATTACTACATATGATTTTCTAACTCTTTAACAGCAAAAATCCTCTTTTATTTATTTCCACAGGAGGTTTGATCTTCTTGATGACTTCATGATTATCATATCAAATTTCATCTTTAATATTTGGCCATTTCCACCATCTACCAGCCTTAGCCATTGCATTGCATACCTAACACCTTTTCAGTGTTTTTATTTGTAATTTGAGCTGGATAATAGTCTTCAAAATAGCTGACAATTACAAAATCACCAATTTTATTTTGTCAACAACTGTGGATTCTACTTCTTCATTACCTGTTAAATAATTATTGTATAGTAAAATTAACCTAAATACTTACTTATGTAAATTTGTTTCTTACCTTCATCTTCAATTTGGTCATTTTCTGTTTCATCATTATTCTGAATTGAGACTTCTTCACTATCTGACCCATTTTCATCCTGTGTTTTTTGTTAATTTTGCCGAATAATCTTTTTCTAGGTTTTTTACTTTTCTTGACCCAATCTCTTGTTTTCTTCCCTTTTTCTCTTTCTATCCTCTTTTTCTTGAATTGCTTTTTCTGTTCTTCCTCTTTTTCAAGAAATATTCTCTCCAAGCATCGGAGGTGCCTACAGAAGGATCTTTAACTCGACTCTTTCTTGAGGTTATTTTTTGGTTGGTTCAGGCCAGAACAAAAGAGTTTTTAAACGGAGATGGTATAACCACTCCTGGCAATATCCTAGAATGTTTAGTATTACTGCAAGTATCCACATTTTCAGCTTTATTGGCCGATGCTTCTCTTAGATACTCGTTTTCAATGATATCAGTTCGTTTCTCTGGGGTCAATTGAATGTTTTTAAAATTTTTCTATATTCTTTTCTGCTTTATTGACCGATTCCTCTCTTAGTTGCTCATCTTCAATGACATTAGTTCGTTTTTCTGGGGTCAATTGAATGTTTTTTCTATATTCTTTTCTATCACATTAGGTTTTGTGGTTTTGTCAGTTTCTTTCTTAGCTGTTTCGTCAATGCTTTTCTTTTTTCTATTATATTTTCTTTACCAGGATTTTCCTTAGGACCAACAACAAGTTTTACTTCGGTTTCAGTATTTTTAACTGTGGGTTCTATTTCAAAAATGTCTTCAGGTAATGCATCATCAGTTTCAAATACAATTGAATTTTCCCATCCATCTTCTAGTATTAGGCCTTCTTCTATATCTATTATAATGTTGGGAGTTTTTCTTTATCCTGAGATAATCCCGATTTCTGGTACATTTTGTACCAAATTTCATACAAACCTTTATCTTCAATTTCATCTGTCCAGTCTGCACCCATCACATCATAACATTTATTCAAAAAATCTGGCTTAACATTAGATTCAAGATATCGCAAATGACTCACTATTTCAGGATCTACTGCTTCTTAAGTTTTGTTCAACTGAAGAACAGGGGCAAAGGTGTCTTTGCCTAAATGTTTATAATTATTTTGGGTTTTAAAATTTTGTACTTCACTTTTCCATTTCATTTTTAAAGATTTAAACAACCCCACATCCAGAGGTTGTAGGATGTGTGTGGAATTTGGTAACAAGCTTATCACGATTATTTGTTTTTCTCTGCAAAAGTCTGTCAGAGGTAAAGTCACGTGTGATTTATGCCCATCCAAGTATAATATTACTGGAAACTGAATATTTTCAGATACAAGCCATGGGTAAAAATGTTTGTTATAAATTCGAAAAAGATTCGGAGGTCATCCATCCGCTGGTTGACTTTCCAATCCCCAACCTTTAGGCACCTGTGATACTATATGCTTTGGTATTCTTTCATAAGCGTACATTACCATGGGTGGAGCTAGTTGACCAGCAGCATTACCAGTAACAAGAACAGTCAGACATTCTTTGTCATCACCGGATCTATCATGAAGTGACTTACTTCCTTTCTTAGCAAGTATCTTACGACCTTATGGCGATAGAAAGAAAGCAGATTCATCCGTGTTGAATATTCTTTGTGGATCAGTAATATTAATGTTAGATGAAATAAAGTATTCTTCAATTTCTTTGTGCCAGTTTCTGATTTTGTTTTCAGTTACGGCTGCTCGGGATACGCATAAGTTTTGTGCTATTCGTTCACTAATTTCAGGGTGCCTTTTAGTAAATAAATCATACCAGTGACGACCTGGTCTTCCATCTGCAAAATTGTTAGAACGCTTTAAATTTTTTATCAGAAGTGAAACACTGTCGAGCAATTAATCTTTGGTTACAGGAAAACCCATGCGCCCCATATTAATGATCCATTGAACCAATAGGTTTTCTTCATTTACAGTTAGTACTGAAGGTGCCCCGCTACGACATTCTTCTGGGTAAATACCCCGAATCTTCCCAATAAGCGTAGTTCTCGGGATGTTATATTGTTTCGCGACAGCTAAACACGGTGTGCCATTTTTTATGGCATCCAAAGCACGTCTTAATTGTCTTTGCTATATTTGCATTTTTTTTTAACCGACATTCTGTAACTAAAGCAAAGATTTCAATGATAAATAATAATAATTAATACTAATGATATCTAAATGTACAAATAACAGAGAATATCCGTTTACATAAATTGAACGTAATTCAGACAGTTGAAATCCCTAACTCTGACACCTGTGTCGGAATTTGGATACAAGCTCTTAAAGGAACTCTACTATTTAAAACGGTATAGACTTATGTTAATCTAAGCGAAAAGAAAGAAAGAAATCCATATCCAATACATATCTTATGTATTGTGTACAAATTGTGTCCGACACCCAGTGTCTGATTTACGAAACATACGAATTTGCTTGCACCTAATTCCGAGACCATAAATTTTTTAATTCTGTAATTACACTGACAGAAAACCCTGTTAAAATGAAAATTTAAAGCCTTTATATTCAACTGCAACAAAGTTTATTCTAATTTTCTCAATTAAGGGTGTCTTAATAGTACATAAAGTAATAGTTAAAATCTGCTTACCTTATAAGAAATTCTTGGTAGATAATCACAGCACACAATTTTCAACCACCATCCAACTCACAGATTATGGCACTGACCGTTACAATGTCGGTAAAATAGAAAACGAATTTTGACTGATAGAATTATTGTTAAATTGTACCAACAGATCTCTTAACGTATATCTGGATATTGTAAATTTCTTATTTTAACGAAATAAACAGAAATATGTCTGAATTTAGGACACTGTCTGAACTTGGGTCACTTACCTTACTTGATTTTTGTAAAAAATATGTGTCGTTACTAGGGTATCGAAGATGTTAAAAAGTTACTAATATCCTAATATGTTAAAAAGTAACTAACGCGTTATTTGAAATGTTCTCGTATAAAGTGGTATTGCGTTGTAGCCAGTTTCTACAGCAGTCGTCTAAAAATAGTTATTTTCCAAACAAGTGTCGAAAGTAGCAAATATCGTGCGAGTGTTGATAGCTAAACGAGTGCGAAGTGTAGCGTAGCACGAGTGGTTCTAAACACGAGCACAGATATTTGCACTTTCGTACGAGTCAGGAACACTATTTTTTAGACGACTACAATACAAAATTACGTTCTTACTTATTAAAGGTTAAGAAAAACAACTTTGCAACTCCAGTGTGGTAACTTTTGCTTTTTACAAAACTAAGAGAAGTGTTAATTGGATGTTATATTCATCGCTACTGCTCGACATTTTCAATAATTTGAAGAGTTTAAACGCAAAAACAATTTTAGTTTTTATTTTACTGTGCTTCAAATAATTAACGTGTCAAATTTGGTAGACTTTCACCTACTTGATTTTTTGAATTAAGTAGTAAAAAATTGATGCGAAGGTCGTTGGTAAGCGTAACTAAGGCGATATGAGTGTAAATGTAAACTATTAACTTTTGAGTTTTATCACAATAGTTTTGAAAGAGTTATGATATTTTGCATTTTCGGACACAACTGTGTATTGTGATATAGTTACTTTCGAGATTAGTCGTCTAAAAAAGTATTTACAGATGGCTATCTACCCTACTTTGGAATTTTCAATTAAATAAAGCGCTCTCTCTCTATTTTGACAGCGAAAGTAAAATACAAAAAAGGGTATCCACTTAGTTCTTTTAGCGCCATCTAATATTACAAATATTCATTACACACTTATTTTCAAAGTATGTTTCATTTTTATCAAACTTTGTCGCTGTTAATAGAAGTTTAGATTTTATGGGAACAGCATTCAAATTTTCATTGTTAAAAAAGCACTCGAGAGGATTATATAGTTGTTCACATATCACCTAAAACACATAAATAGTAACGAATGATGAGGAACGAATGTTTTAAAACTAAAATAGTATAGAAAGAAAGTGAAAGTAATTTTGAACATATATGATTACTAAATAAATAAGTCAATCTACAAAATATGTACATCAACAAATATGTTCGATTTAAAATGGAGATGACCAGTATATTTTAAACGATAAACTTCATTAGGATCCATATTTATTTCTCTAGAACTTCAGAAAACGTAATATAATCTGCTTATTTTGGCCGACATTGATGGTACGCCACTCATTTCTTTTAAAATAAAGATTATTCTTGAAATCCCAAAAATAGTTCTCTGCATAATCATAACAATAAATATTACAATGCAGAGAAATTGATTTTATTTTTTAGATGAAAACATTCGTCGAACAAAAAATATATATATAATAACCTCTAGCCCAATAATTTGTTAACAAGCAACCCATAAGGCAATATTGAGTAAATTTTATAATTTTTCCGTATCAGACGTCGCATTATAGTGTCCGAGTTTACGTGTTCATTGTATATAACTTTTTGCGTATGTTAATAAGTAAAGACAACTTTGACAACAGATGTGTTAGCAGTTACATAAGTCGATCCTTCAATTATTATAGGCAACTAAGTGTTGGCAAAAATAACCAACTCAAATCGTCTCTGTAAGTTTGTAAAACAACCTATTGCTATTGTTATTTCATTTAATTAAATTTATGAGTACGTTTGTTTTTAGAAGATGTTATTTCTAAGGTATTTTTGGCGCACGTAATGAAAACAATTGACTTTTGTTTTTTTTAATCTTAAATAAAATCTTTCTGTCTTATTTAATTGATTCTGAAGCATACTATAGTATTTATACAATGATACTATTTTCTTTCTTCTCGTAGACGCTTTATTTTGTTTTGAGAAGTAGGGGTCTTTAAAAAACCGGTAGTGACACACCGGATGGACTTTTACCTTCTATCAAAAGGTGTAAGTGAAAAATAAATTTTCTTTAAGCACTCACCCCCTAACGTCTGAGTCTAGTCGGCACAAACTTTGTTGCGCCCCAAAATTGAGAGTTTTTATGTCGTAACACGACATAGCCCAGATAAACTGCAGGCAATTTTCGTCTGAACGATACTGGTGTACCTCCCTATGGTTTCATAGTATTTCGCGCGTGGCCTAAATACTCCCTACACCAGTACCCTCAGTCGTTCTTAAACCAGCAGATCTGGGCCTTTGGCGTTGGGAAGGAGAATCTTCCAGCTCTCGAATCTTTCTAGTTGTCTGGGGCCGTCCGGAAATTGGCTTCAAAAAATCCCTGCTTGTATATTTTTTTTGAGAGAGAAACAGAAGATATCTTTTATTGAGTAAGGTCCTGTCCATGTGATTGAACCTCTGACTACCATCTCTTTCTAGCCTTTCCAGACGCAGTTTTTTGCCAATGACATTATGATGAGGGGGTGGGAAGTTTAACACCAAAAGTGCTCTATACCTGAGGAGGCCAGGTGCATATTTTCCTCTACCAGACGACCGCACCATACGTAACAATGGAACGAACCATTATACAGCACATCCAGCGCAGTATTTTGAGCTTACATCTGTGCCCTAATAGATTTATTAGTAACATTCAGCCAAGTGTTCTTCCAGTTCAGTTCCTAACCTAGTGTAATACTTAGGTATTTGACTGAATTGCGAACACCGACGACTGTCCCGCTAACCAGGATTGAGGGTGAAAGCTCACCAATTCCAGTCACGAGTAGACTCCTCATCAAGGGGACATCCCTTGGTGGAATTCACTACAATGGCTGAGTTTTCCAAACTGACTCAAGCCCTCTGGTTCTTAGAAATTCTACCAACGGTCTGACAACAGAGGGGTCAATGTGTCTCGCTTCCAATGCAACATGAAGGAACAAATGGCAGTTTCCTTCTGCTCTGAGTGAACTGTTTAACAGTGCATGCTGATCCCGGTAAAGTAGGTGAAAGTGTGAATGTGGATGTCTGAAAAATTGTTTAATTTAAGGAGCAGAATTAAGAAGACCATGAATACAAAGTAGACCAAACAGAATTCTAATTTATTTATTCGTATTGTACATTTTTAATATTGTATTGTGATGTAAGACTGTTATATGTATGACGCTCCGATAAAATAAATTACGAGGAAGATGAAAGAGCCACGGCGCGACGGATAAAAGACTAAATACATTAGGTAGTGCAAAATAAATTGCACTGGAAAAAAGCTTATGTCAAGAGTATATAAAAAAAGACAATAGAAGAAGTCTTTAAAACATTATGTTTATATATGGACAAACGCGGTTGCAATTGTGAAAATATGTATAGTATATAACAGAAATAAGGAGTCGCCATACAAGAGCCAAATTTTTCCAGTTGAAATAACCACAAGTTGTGGTTAACCCGACCACAAGTAGTAATTGAGTAAACCATATTTTTTGTGGTTTGCTTGCTTTACGATTGATTTATATTACAGCGCGTTCGGCGACCGCTCAGACTGCATGCCGACTGCAGACGACAGTTTCAACTGCAGCAAACGCGGTTGCATTTTGGTGGTAGAATCGACTGCAAAATGTGACTTGACCACACAAAAATGCAATAATACTGCACGGCATACACGTACAGACGTTAGCTGATATCACAATTTGAGGTTATCTCAACTGCAAAAATGTGGCTTGTGTACGGCTGCCATAAGATGGCGACACATGCTTATATGAAATCTCCAAAACACAAAAATTAACATAAACAACAAATTTACTAACAATTCATCATGAATTAGTTAATAACCCATTGAACTTTAAATTACATATAAAAAAAATGGTTGTTTTAGTAAGTATATGTGACGTTCCTGTTACGACTAAATCAAGAGTAATACAACCGCTACCGCCACAAATCATGACCACCGGACAATATTGTTTAAATAAGTAATTATTTGTGGTAATTAGAGCGATTGTGGCGATATCAAAATCACTTGGCAAAATAAGGAAACAAAAAAAGTGTAGATCAAATGACAATTTAAATAAAATAAATTTTTTAAATTGATATAAATATCAATTAGAAAAAATTAAATCAATTAATTTTTGTTTATTAATGCTTTATTTTAATTTTTAAGAAACTGTATCCCGGTACAGAGTAGAGTGCCCGTGACAAACTTTGTCGTTCAAACTTGGTAGTTCACATCGAATCGTAGTCCTAAATGGCATTATTTGTTTCAATTGAACTACTACACATGCATTCTAATTTAAATTTGATCATATTTTTACTAAATTAACATGAATTTGTTGCCAAAAACCCATCAAGAATTCAGTCAAAAGGATTACTGGGAAAGTTTTTTAAAAAAAGGGCGCACAAGCATTTGAATGGTAAGGTTATGTTCTAAAAATTAATATTTTTATACCAAAATATAAAGGTACGGCGAGTATCCTGAATTATGCGGACATTTACACAAATATATTAAACCAAAGACGACGTTCTAGTTGTCGGTTGCGGTAATTCATCCTTAAGTAGCGATTTGTATGGCGTTGGCTGTAACAAAGTAACGAGCATTGATATATCAGAAGTTGTTATTAGGCAGATGTTGAATTTGCACAGCAAGACGCGTCCAAAAATTGAAATATTTGCAGATGGATGTATTTCAGATGAAGTTTGTTGACGAATTGTTTTCTGTTGTGCTTGATAAAGGGACTCTTGATGCATTAATGCCAGATGGAACGACAAAAACACAAGAAAGAATACTACAGTATTTTAAGGAAGTTAACAGAGTCCTTAGAATAGGAGGAGGTACATTTGTGTGTCTTTATTGCAAAACATATACTGGATTTTATACTCAATTACTTTCCTAGTAATAATTGGATGTTTAGAGTAGTTCGTTGTCTTGATGCCGAGAAGAGTACTAACGAAAACTCTTTGCCAGTATTTATGGTTGTTTGCACAAAATTTAAATACTTGCCTCAAAAGGTAAGTGAAGAAGTCAAAGTGTTAACGTAAATTGATATCTTAATAGATTTTAGAAATGTGTATGAGCAGTGATGAAAAAATGGATAGGATGGAGAGTGTAGATGAAGTTGCAACAATCATTTCTGACATTCAACAGGCGGCATTTGTATGCTCTGGTTTGAGGAGGAGTAATGTCGTTGATGAAAGTGATGTCTCTTTTGATTTGTACAGGCCTAAAGAAACTGCACCTAGATACACCATTCATGTAGTCGATATACCCCATGACCACAAAAATTTTATCTACGCTGCATTTGTAGTACCACAAGGAAGGTATACTGTATTCACTACTTCAAAATGTAAGCGGTTAACAATAACGTTCTAGAGAAGTTGAGTGGATGTTTTCAACAAGCAAAGGTAGAAAACATTTAGCCAAAATAGTAAAATACAATCGCCTGGCTGTGATCACCACGCACAGAGGACAGATTTATGAAAATCTCGATTCAATTCAAAATGAACTTCAAGAAGCAGTTTGCCAAATTGCTCCGAAAGTTTAACCGGAAAGGTGGGTGACAAGCTTTTGCGCAATTCCAACAATTATTGAGTAGATTTTGTTTTTGTCTTTGGGCACTGACATTGGTAAACGGGTGATACGTTATGAAGGAAAGTCGGCAATGTCTGGTAACTACATTGTGGAGGGCGTGGAGATAAGCCCAAAAGAAAAATTTCAGGTTGTTTTATTTGACCAGTCAGTTTGTGGTTCAATCTGAAGCGAAATTAAAACTAAGTAAGTATTGTAAAATGGTGACCTAGTTCATTTTAATTTTTTTCTAGTCAAGTCTAAAGAAGTAGTAAATCATTTTTTATTTAACATGTAAACATCATGTGTACATGAGCATTGCTGCGCAAGTTGCAATTGTGGACATACCAAAACCAACTGTGGTCAGTCATAGGCTTAGGTGGAGGGGGCTTGTGTATGTTTCTAAGAAAATTTTTACCTCAAATTGATATAACTGCAATTGATATTGACAGTGACATGTTAGATGTTGCAAAGAGCTGGTTTGATTTAAAAATAGATGATAAATTGCACGCAACAATAAAAACGGGGTTGAATTTTTATGTAGTGCATCAGAGGATGGTAAAGTCTTTCTTTTCACTAATATATAGCGAGTTAATGTTCTTGTAATTACAGTGAAACGGTATGACGCAATTTTATTCGATGTTGATAGTAAAGATCCACAATCGGTATGAGTTGCCCACCTCGAGAGTTCCTAACATCGGCAGTTTTAGAAGATGTTATTAAATGCCTTTCCAACAAGGGTAATGTTATTAAACTCTTGTAATATTTGATTCAGATTTCTGTTGTAGGACTTCTAATTATAAACGTAGTAATGAGAGATGAATCGTTGAGATCACCGTGTGCTTGCTGATTTAAGAAATAAATTCTCTACAGTGGCTTCCTATAAGCTGGAAGAAGATTTAAACGAAATTATTGTGTGTTCACCATACAAATATGCTGACAATAATTTGAACTCAAAACCTAAGGAGGCCAGCAGTAACTCGACAGTTTCTTAAAGAAAAATAAAGTTCAAGAAAGAGACATTGATGAAATTAATCACTTTTTAATAAATTTTCGCATTTCTGAATTTTAAAAATGAGGTGTCTGAAAAAATTAAAAACAAAAATCATCAACAGTTTAATAACTCATTAGATATACATTTGACGTTTTAACAATAAAGATTCTGGTAAAATATCAAAATTTGGTAAACTAAATAAAAAGAATTGTTGATTTGAAATAAATGTGTATTCCGCAATATGGCATTCATCGACTAATGATCACCTTAATTTAATTAAATATATAAAAACAATTTCTTTCTTAAATAACACTATGCAAACTTATACAAAATTGTAATATTAAATAAATTGATCACAGCGCATGTACAGGAATTTGAATAGAACACACAATTTCACATGAATACTAAATATCTCAAATGTGCATCACAAATAGTTAATAAATAAAATGTAGTCATGCACAATTGACATAAAGTACTTGCAGTTCCTCCCTTTGTTGCAGAAATAACGTACACAAACCTACTACGGTATTATAATTACATACGTACACAACTACAACTCTAAAATAAGAAATCCGAAATACACTCACTTAAAATTAAGAGACTTAAACAATCGTTTGAAAGTATTCTTTTCTTAATACGTAACTAA
>JALBCR010000093.1:0-176793 GCA_030710515.1 Abscondita cerata
TCAGTGTACTTCGTTCAGTTGCAATATTGCTCTCCATGTATTATTTCATCATTTTACAGTTGATCATTTTAAGACTGTGGTGAGCCCATCAAATTATGTAGTTTAGTTTTATATAACTGTATAAATTTTCATTGTAAAGTACCTCTGATTAAACCAAAATTATAATAATACACTCTTTCATTTAACGCATTTATACTCGCTAATCTTTAGAATATGTTATTGGAGAAAGCAAAGTCATTATTATTGACACCTGTGAAAGAAAACGAACCGTTTAAATATATTGACACTGACCTAAATCCAAGGAAAAAAATAAAAAATAGGAGAAACGGAAGGTGCAACAACAATGTGTGTTTAAAAACAGATTTTTTAACTGAAATCAAAAGAAAAGTTATTAACATAATTTACTATAATTCTGTGTAATATGTTGAAAAAATCTCAAAATTTAAACTAAATAAAAAAAAAACAAAATCCCTCATAATTTATTTTATTTATCAAGGAAGTACAAACGATTAGGTTTGACAATTTAAACTAAAACGATTAAATAAATAAACTACAGATTAACCTAAAACGTTTTGCACAGTTTTAGCAGTTTGTGATGACTTGTGACTGTATTTCTCTCACTTTCTTCTTTCAGAAGAATTTTTTCCTTAAGTGGATTTAGTTTTTCTTTTAAATAAAATAAATAAATAAAAACTATAAAAGGACAATAAAACATAATAAGGGGTAAGTAACAAGTGACAGGTGTTTGAAAGTAGCAATACTTATTCCACGAAAACACCAACTGGTATAATAAGTAACAAAATAAGTGTAAAAATTTCAGGGGTGATTCCTCATCAAAAGAGATAGGGTCTTTCATATAAAAAAACTTTATTAGAGCATCCCTTGTTGAGATACAGCCCTTAAAGAACCCACATAAGAAATTTGATTTGCAATTTTTTTCACAAACACTAAAAGTTAAAAAATTGAAATTAAAGTGACTATTTCTACTATCAAATATACTTGTAGTAATTCATTTTGGTTTACCATGGTTGTAATGGGTGGAAAACGCAACCCCTAAAATGTAATTCCAATTTAACTGTTTTCTTGTTATTTGGTTACCATTTAAAAATTTATTTCAATAGTGTGTTTCATTTGACTTAAAAATGTCTTTTGAATTTTGCCCAAAATTAACCAGTTTGCAGCAAAAAAATATTTTACAGAGATAGATCGACATAAAACGAAAATGCGAAACTAATTTATCTAGTAGGCCGCTATTAGTGATGTACGCTGTCAGTGTGTAAATTTTGAAAATGAATTAATCATTGTGTGTTGTTGTTCTGTTCTTAATTTTTAGTTTAATAATTCATTTGTTACTAATACCAGCATACACAAATGAGGATATGCAACACGTTTACGGTCTGTCGCAGGGAATGGGTTAAGAAGCTAGAACATATGCTGAAATGTATGCTCCAACTTTCTAGTGTTTGTGAAAAAATTGTAAAACAAAATTTTATGTATCCCTTTTAAGGGGCTGTATCATAACAAGGATTGCTCCAATAAAGTTTCTTTATATAAAAGACTCTATGTCTTTTCCGATGAGGAATCACATCTAAAATTTATTTTGTTACACCCTCATAAACGCGTTTGTTTCTATTTTGACTTCACTATCTTGATTATTAGTCACGATATATACTAATTTAAATATTAACTTTTACTATATATGAAATTTAAATAATTAGTATAATAACTTATCATTACAGTATGGACGAATGGTAGATAAAGACGATCGAAGTGGAAAAGGTTTAGTGTAATACTGGTTTAGTGGTTTTACTTTATATTTTTTATGCGCTGAAGTAAATCTACTTGTCTTCAACTTGTAACTGGCAAGCAAGCTATTTACGCAAAAAGTTGCGTAGTGATAAAATAAAAATAATAATAAAATAAATAGTTGTTGACATTTTATTTCTTTCGTTGTCATTTCAAGAATTACTCTTCGTAAAACCATTTTTTTCCTCGCAGTCTTCACCTTTATAATTAATTCTAGATCTTTGTCACTACAAGAATAAGTTCCTCTTCCATAAGATTTGTTGGGATGTTTTACCACGTGCCTTGATATGTGTTTATTGTTTGCTACTTTGGCGTTTAAGATAATCGATTCTAGGGTGATTTGTGGAGGAGTTGGTTTCATCTTTTCTTTGCCATAGGCATTTCTGTCGACTTCAGCGGCATGACGAGGCAGGAGTCATACCTCGAAGCTGAACGCCTGCTCGCTTAGTCAGTCTTAGAGACCAAAAGCGACAGGTGGAAAGAGTTTGTGACTAGCGTCGGTAACGATGAGTCATGGAGTGTCGTTTACCAAATATATCAAAGCAAAGGCACGGGTCTAGAACTCGGGGCTATAACTAATGAAGACGGACATGAGATGAAAGTGCAAATAATCTAGCCCGATCCGCACTTTCTTGGCAATGTCTCAGACAACACACAGAGTCGTAATGGCACCGAGGTAGGCCTACCTGAGTTCTTCAGTGATGGTGAGGTACAATTGGACATCGAGTTGACAAGGTGGGAAGATCGGGACCAGGCGGGGTTGACCTCATCATTGCCTAAGGTAACATGTATGGAGCTCAGGACTATTTGAACTCCTGCTAATAAGGGGTTATTCCTGAGCCCTAGAAGCAGTCTTGCATAGTGAGATCTTGAAGAGACCAGGAAGAACAAAAGTAGAACACAGATCAGTGTTTTCGAAAAGATTTACAAACGGATATTAGTGAACCGGTTGTCACCAATACGAACGGATACTCAGCAACAAGCAGTTAAGCATAAAGTTACCGTGGCCTCGCCTCAAGACAGATATATGTTTATGGCGTCTTTGTTAAGAGGGCGTTTCTTAACACTCCTCTGGGAGAAATTAGCAAAATCTGGAGATCAGTAACTCGGGGATGTCCTCGGAGCTTGTGCATGGTGGATGAGATGTCTTTGCCTACGCGTACGACTTTGCCGTCATCATTCGGAGAGAGAGCGGGGCGAGCCTCAAAATGAAGGATACTAGATCGATTAGCATTATTGGAAGGGAAGACCTGCTTGATGGCGTTATGGTGTTTATCTCAACCCCATTGTAATCGACATCGTTAATTTACATCCGCATGATGCCACGCACGGAATGCGGAAAACGCACTCAGCATAACAAACCCGATTAATAAGTACTGACGACAAGGAAAGATATTTCCGACCTCGCAGACAAAGCAAACAGCGTACTTATTGCATATAACGTGAAGTAAGATCGATAGACAATTTAGGAGTTAAGTAGAGTGTAGTTTAAGTACAGTTTGATTTGACACTCACTGACCAGTTCGCGACACTGAGCAGCGGTTAGTATAAGCACGTCGCTAGCACTCAAATCGGCCGGCAATTTACGACTCGACAGCATGTAACACAAGCGGCGTGTCATTAATGCAAACGAGATATCTCATGCACTTCAGTATATTAAAGCACTTTACGCCAGAACATTCTTTCATGTAAATATTCCATCTCGACTACTGTAAGTGAAATATAATAAACACATCTAAACCGATTCGACTCCTCAGTTCTTTCTCAGACCGGCGTCTAGGATACATCCTAGACCCTCCAGTGTAGTGACCCCGTGATTTAAGACCAGAGAAGATCAACATTCGAGAGAAGTTCATCCAACAACACAGCAGAACAGGTATAACCACAATTTTTTTTTTTATATACCTACGACATTCTTGACATGAACGGAAAAACTGACCGCCACTGAGCCCGCTGCGCTCGCTGCTGCCCTAACCGCCGCCCAACAACACGCCCGGTTACAAAATGGCTGCTTGACGGGTCTGGGGTATCAGAACATAAATGATGACTATGTACATGTCGGTGTGCAGAACAGTTTCAACAGGGGCAATATAGGTAGTCATTAGTAAAATAACTTTATAACTTGGAAATACGACTTCGCGGAGAAGGTCGATGGTTAGTAGACTTGCACGAGTGTGGCTAGGAGCGCTTGCCGCAAACGCTTGCTGAACGGGAGGCTTAGCATCGCATGACAGAAGGAAGTGTACAGCACTCCTTTGGACTTAGAACACAAGTCCGCGGAGAGAGGTATTCAACTGAGAGGGCATACCGCACCTAACCGTAGACGCTCTCTTGATAGAAGGCTTGTTTGTCTGGTAAAGGATGTGAACTCACAGCACTAAGGCGATTCATCCTTAAAATATCCCAACGGCTGGGGTGTGCATGGAGTTGGCAAATCTTGGGAAGTGGGATGTCTAATAACGGGACATGGAATCTTTAGAGATTAGTTACATAGTGTCCAAGGCTTACACTCGGCACTATGTGTGCGAAGTAGGAATTCAAACTTGGTTTCATTTCTTTGATGCTCGAAAGGGATTTGGACATGTGCAGCTGGACAAAATCATATACACTGTTTACAACTTGATTGACTCCATGATTAGAAACGTAAATAGCTGATAGACGATTAGACATGAGTAGCCCGGACTGGTTCTGGCATTATGTAAAACCTCAGTGCCACCAACTGCGATGAGACGGAGTCCTGGAAAGTCAGTGTTGGCTTAAAATCTAGACTATGGATGTAGACCATCAATATAGATTACTTTCTGGCACAAACAACGGAATGATCACTGGGATTAACAGACCTTAGATCCCGAAGGGCTCTGGTTTTGGTGAGCGCTCTGCTTAGGCCGTGTTTACTGCGGTCTGGGGGAAGCTGCTCTGTAGCTAAAAACCGTTATGCCCTTGAGTGGGTTTTTTTTTGGTTGTATGAGTTTTGTTGTTGTTCCAGCGAGATACCCAGTAAATCTTGTGATACTTTTTTGAAATAATAAGGTAGATTTGCAATTAAAATAATTAGCAAAATAAAATAAATATTAAGAACTTTTTTCAGCATTACATCATCACGTATTGATACCTATCTGATCTTAATAATTTAGAAATACGAATAAAATATAAAGTTTTTATTGTTATGCTTTGAACAATTTAAAATTTGATTAAAGAAAATTTGGAAAACCTAGAATGTATTTGTTTAACACTCAATAAAACGTTTTGACATTGTTGATGTTTATTATTCCAAACGTTCTTGTGCTTAAAAATAATTGCAATTGCAGTCGATGAACTACATCCTAAAACTAAGTCGTTCAAAAAGAATTACATAAGTGTATTGATTATTCACCATCATGCAGTGAGTACCACATCCATATAAAATTTATTGCTTAAATTGGATAAACTAACATGCAGAATTTTGATAATATTCAATTAAGTCTATTTATTTAGATTTTAATTGGTATTACTACGAGGATGTATTGATATCTAGTTAGCCTAGACCAGTTCCTTGCATAAACAAAATATTGCGTTACCATAGCAACGAACAAAAACTTATTAGAAGTGTCAGTGTAAGTTTGACGTCAAAAAGTGGAACCAGAATCACGCAATAAATTAAATTAAAAAAGATGTCTACCGAAATTGTGAAAATCGAAAAATTGGAGTATCGAGTCATCATCAAATACCTGTATTTAAAAGGGTTAAGAGGTAAGCAGATTTACGAAGATATTCTTAATACCCTTGGTGATCAATGTCCTTCGTATGCGACCGTCAAAATTGGAATGCAAGCTTTAAAGAGGTAAATTTTCCATTGAGATGATGACCGATCGGGAAGGCCAGTTTCTGTGTCAGTCCACGAAAATATCGATGCAGTTCATGACATGGGAATTTATGAGACCGTCGAATTGGGCTAAAACGGATATCTGAAGCACTGAATATTTCGCTGAACGCGTTCATCATATGGCTCACGTCAATTTGGACATGAGAAAAATTACCGCAAATGGATCCCCAAATGTTTGAATGTTGACCAAAGCATGCAAGGGGTAGAAGCATCGCGTTCGATCTGTACTTGATTTTGAAAACTTGATGAACTTCTTAAACCAATTGTTACTATGGATGAGACTTGGGTACATTTCTACGATCCAGAAACAAAGCAACAATCGATGGAATGGCGACACTCTGGTTCTTCAAGACCTAAAGTTTCGTGTCCAAAAATCTGCTGGAAAGAGTTCTTGCTTCAGTTTTTGGGATTGCCATGGAAGTAATTATGATAGATTTTTGGATAAGGGTAGAACAATAACTGCAGATTACTATTCGACACATTGACTTACCTCTAAGTAGGAAAATATTAAAGAGAAAAGCCGTGGAAAATATCCAAAGGTGTTTTGTTTTGCAGGACAACGCCCCTGCACAATCTCATGTTGCCATGCAAAAATTCTAATTTAGGATTTGAATTACTAGAACATTCCCTTATTCATCCGATTTGGCTCCGTCCAACTATCACCTCTTTCCTCAATTGAAAAAAAGTTTCAAGGTCGTAAATTTTTTTCCAACAAGGAGTAATAGAAGATGTGGAGGTTTGGTTTGCGGAGCAGAAGAAACATTTTTTTGAAAGGTCTAGAGACTGCAGGTTCACTGTAATAAATGTATCCAATTAAGAGGAGAATATGTTGAGTAATAAAATATTTTGACATTGAAATTTTGTTTGGTTCTATAGTAGGCTAAGAATTTTCAATATATTCTCGTACGTTAATTAAAATATTAACAAACTTGTTGGTTGCTAATAATCATTACTTAGATGTTTTTCTGTAACTCAAGCAAATACTAAAGCGCGTTACACATCTATCGTGTTCAAATCAAACGTCATATTCTTTGCTTTAGTCAAATATATTTGATGGAATAAGTTTGACAATATCGATGTTCACACTGTCAAATTAATTTGATTAGTGTTGGTTCTGCACATTTTCTTTTATTTCATCATTGCTTTTCAATGATCAAATATTTGTCAAAACAAATGATAATGTTTCACACTATCAAATTTATTTGATGGTAAACAAAATTTGAAGAATGTTTGATAGTGTGAAACGACTTGAGTTAATAAATTAAAGAAGTGACGTAAAATCGTCGTTCCCCATAACTCCTAAATGAATGACTTCCATATTACAATCTACACTCTACAGGGTGTTCCGACATTCCGTGTATATAGATCTACTGCAGATTTCTGGGACTGAAATATGTCGATTTAACCCAAATTACCTTAGTCCAAAAGTTGATTAGTTTCTGAAATAGTTATTATTTTTATTAGTTTTCTATTGATAATTTTTCTTAATATTTATACTACTTGCACAAATCGGTACTCAGGGGTTTTTAAGATGAGAATTGGAAATCCGTTTTATTTTGAGGTAGGCTGCAGGGGGGTACTTTTCTTACATTTAAAATGTTCTAATTTTTTTCTGCCTTCCTGTATAAAATTTTTATTTGAATATTTGTATACTCAACTTCGTCTGCCCCAAAAAGGTATACTTAATTAAAGTCACTCTAAGTAACAGTTTTGGAGATAATTGGATTTTTGATGAAATTGCTCCAGCACGTCAGGTTTTCTCAAAATTTTAGCTATTGACTATTTTTATGTAATTTTGTTGGTTTTAATTGTTCACAATTGTATTGCATATACTACTATTAAGTTTTAAAATTCTTTTCTTAAACTATTCACCGAGCTGAACCATGAACAAATTAATTCCTTTAACACTTCAGATCCGTTTACAGAAAAGGTTTTATTATATTCAGGAGGATCACGAAATGATAAAGGTCAGAGACGGATTTGAATGCTTTGATATTAAGGCTTCAAAACATACGTCAATTTTCTTTAAAGTTTTTTTGTGTGTGTTTTTTTAGGGGTTTGGTGCAAATACAATGCAAGAAAATCAAATTTGGTATGCAGTCATTTGTGACCAAAGATCTATTGTTTGTAATGACTATGATTTTATTTTCTTTATGATTTCAAGTTGAATTTTAGCTCAACTTTATGTAAGGTACTTTTAACCTAAAATGTCAACTTTCGGTAATAAAGATTGTTTTATGTCAAAATTGGCAAAACTCATCTATGTACGAAAAATTGGTGCAGCGGACTAACAAAAGATGGAATAGCAAAAATTCTGCAGTGGAAAGGCCAAAATATTGCACTTCATCCTTCTTGATTTAAATCTTGATATTATCTACAGGGTGGTGTGAAAAGTGACTTGAATTTGGTTAATACAAACATGCCAAAGTGTTTTTATTTAAATAGGACACCTCATATTTAATTACATGTGTTGAAGGTCATTCTTTTCTGCATTGAATGAAGTACCATTCTTCTATTCTTACAATGAATTTTTGATTTATTTAATTGAAATTTGAAGTTAAAAAATCCCATATTTATAGTCATTTTAGATAACAACTGTTATCGGTTTCAAGCAAACAACTTCCTTTCCAAAAATTATATTGTTACGTGTTTCGAGTTTGACAACTCATCATTAAATTCGAAATTGTTTTCTGAAATGACTATGTATGATTTTTCGCTATTCAAATTCAAATAAATCAAAAAACTCTATTAAAATGAAGAATGGTACATCATTCAATGCAAAAAATGACCTTTCAACACGATGTATTAAATATGGGGTGTCACGATGAATAAAATGACTTTATAACATGATTGTATTGAAACTATTAAATTACTCACACCTGGATGAGCCAGATTGAGATCAGAAGGATGAAATAAACTCTTTACCTTTCCATCACTTGAAATGTTGCTATTCCATCTTTGCTCCCTACAACAATTTTTCCATAAGCATAGATGATTTTACCAATTTTGTATAAACAATCTTTAGAATTGACATTTAGGATTAGAGATTGACCTAAAATTCAACTTGGAATCATAAAGAAAATAAAATCATAGTCGTATTAAAAAAACAGTTTGTCATCCACCGGTACTTCCCGAAAGTTTAAAAATATTTTAAAACAATAGATCTTGGTACAAATGGCTGCATACCACATTCAATTTTCTCGCTATCAGTTCTCCAGATATTTCTAATAGGCACTCATCTAAAGACACCTCTGTATAAAATATGGAAGGTGTTCAGTACCTTACAGTACTCCATAGTCAACAAGAAGAACATGTTGTTCTTGAGAATCACCACTTTGGTTTCGGACCTGGTCATCAAGACCTCCCGGACAATTAGGAAAAGATGTACACACTTAATTAATATTTTTTATGTGAATACTAGGGTGAGTAAGAGTTGGCATGTTTGGTTTTAGTGGTTTCCTAAACCTTGCTGTAAATGCTTTGCCAAGACGAACTAATCCTCACTGCAACACGGTTTCGTCACCACACTATACAGGTTTATACTCGGATCTTCTGGGGCACCATATACTAACACTTACATTACAATACAATATTAAAAATGTACCATACGATTAAATAAAACGATTTTTTAAAATGAAGATATTTAGTTTTGAATTCAAGAATTTTAGTCCAAACAAGTTCTTATTTTTTCTTTTTACAAGTACTTCTCTATAGATATATCTGTTTTACTGGTGCTAGTCGCCATCAACCGGGCTTCTCATAAAGCAAATCTGGAAAAGACATCAACCACATAAGAAGGAGCGTGTAAAGATTTAACCAACATTAGTCAAGATTAGAGAATAACCAACCAATTAAAGCAAGATCAGAATCCTGTTAGTTAAGGGTAGATAGAAAAAAATCTAACCAATAAAACTCAAAACAAATTCCTAAAATAGTAACAATACCCATTTTTTAAGAATTTCAGTTGAAATTTTAAAAAAGAAAAACCTAACGTGCTAGAGCATTTTGAAAGTCAGATTCGGTTTCAGTCCAAAAATTTACAAGAATCACCCCCACCCATTCTGAAAACTAAGAAAAGCGCAATGTCAAATTAGAGATATTGATCTTATTTTTAAAGGAAACAAGTGTTTCGTCCCAAAGCATGTTAAAACAAAAATTAGAGAAGTTGTGTTCCCCAAGGATCAATTCTTGGATTTTCCTCTTCTTCTTCTTATTTAGTCTAATATATCCATAAAGGTAAATTTTAACCGCATAGATACATTTCTTTTAAAGCTGACGATTTAGGTAGTACCCATGGTTTCATTCTAATATAAATCATTGAAATATAGATAGTAGGGTGTTTAGAATTACGGAAACTCATTGAATTGAAAAAGTTTAAAAGTAGTTCGCGGATGCACTAGTTTTCATTACATCAGATGAGTAAAAAACTAAACTCCATTTTTATGTTGATTAAAGAACTTTATGTAGTTTCTCCAATTAGTATGTTTATTCTTCAAAAATATACTTGCATTGCTAGAAGGCAATAAGTATTGTTAGGAAAAAAATGCACAAATTCTTGGAAAGTTTCTTATTTTTTTTGTCATCAACTTTCCGATTCAAATCTTTATTTTATTTTTATTGTCAATTGAAAATATTTAGTATTGTATTTCTTTGGTGTGTTTGTAATCGTCCATGTTCATAGAAGATTAATTTTTAGTGCGTTTATGATTGTCTATGATCTGTCAATTGCTTCATCAGTATTTTTTCTTGTAATTTTTTTAATGATTTACGTTGGTTTGGGATTGGTGAAGACATTCGCTGAGCTACCAAGTTCAGATGAATGGATTTACTCACCTTAATTATTGTTACTTTAATTAGTTAATATTTAGAGTGTAAGAGACTCAATGAATAAAGATTGCCGGCGTTTCGCACATCAAGGTGAGGGTTTCATCAAGGCTGTTATTTTTTGTTATAGTCATCCTCGTAATGAGGTACACAAAACCACATTAAATTTATAAGAAACAAATTGTAACTAAATCCTTTCTTGATTATTAAAAACAATTCGTGACCAAAACAAGGTATGAGAACCAAAATATTGTGTTGAGAGGTTAAGTTTATGACAAAACGAATAGTACATTTCTTGTTTCGTGGTTCTATGATCTATCTGTCAATTTTTCATTAGCCGGCTCGATATCAGTTTTGATGATTATCCATGTAATTTTTCTATTTTCTATTATTATTCAAAACAAATTATAACCAAAGTTTCATGATTACTTAAAAAACAATTGGAGACCAAGACAAGATATGAGACCCAAAAGATAATTTGCTACTATTGTGATGAGAGGTCAAAGTTTAGGCCAAAAAAGTTAGAAAACAATTAAAATATTACTATCGTGATACTATGATATATGTTGGTGTTTACCATCTTTATTGTTTATTGTTCTAACACAATAAAAATTTAAATTTATACATGAAACTACCTGGTTTCCGACTAAAAAAGGAGAATCTTTATATCCAAGGACACTTTTACTCATAGGTAGGCATACAGTAAAATAAATATATTATCACAGAATCAGTTCTTCGTTTACTACAATAATAAAATGGATATTAGGAAAATAATATGAATTTACAAAATGCTTTGTTTCTTTGTGAATAAGGCAGTAGACCAAAATAAAAACAATTTGCATCTGGAACTGAAAACACCTTGCACAAACTAAAAAACCTACCTCTGTACATTGGCCCACAACCCGATGCACAGTGAGGCGAGTTAACTTTACGCGTGCAGAAAATCGAAACATGAAAGCCAGAATATTAATATAAACCAATAAAATAGTGGAGTAAACTTGTCAATGCGTCATGTTCCGTAATAATATTCTAATTGGTAACTTGTTTCCCCCTGTCCTAAGCAAACAAAACAAAAATTAGGAAAGATCCATAGTTTTTATCAGCCGACTAGTTTGTTAAAATAATCACCAAATTACCACTCATTGTTCTCGCGAAAATGCTCAAATAGCAAGAACTAGAAACTCCTACAACTGAATTGATAATAAGTTGGTAATAACCCCAATAGTCGCACAGCATTGCCTAGATAAACTCGGTTTTTATGTTTGTATGTACATTTTGGTTGTACACGGTGACCAACTAAGATCCAAAGTAAAGTTTAAAAAATAATAATTAAAGTTGCCTTTAGAAGAACTTGGAAATTATTAACAGAATTGTATATCCACCGTTAAAGGGCGTAATTTATTACGAAAAATGAAAATCCAAAATATTTACAAAATATTAGCAAATAAAGTAAGTAAGAAGAAGAAGAAGAAGTAAGTAAAGAAAATATAGTGAATATATGTGTCAAACAGTGGTTGGTAGTTTTACAGAATTTACCGAAGAATAGTCATATTAAACCATACACCATACTGTACCACTAAAACGACAAATAATGTAAAATATCTTTAAGCATACAAATATCGAGATTATTCGAAACCAAATTTTAAAAATATTTTTGATTGTACAGGGTGGTCCAGAAACACGTACCATATCAAAGTTGGGTTATATTAAATGGAACACTGTATTTTTTTCTATTTTTGAATTTTACGATAAAAAATTATGTATGTTCTTTAACGTGTTTCTATACCTACTTACTTCCGTTTCTGAGATAAATCGATTTTACCTGATTTGCAAACCCTCTAAAAAAATGCAATAACGTCATGGTAAATAAGAACAAACAACTTTGTTTTACACCACCTTACTAAGAGCCTTCAACATCCCTTTCGCAATATTTACTATGATGCTATGATGTATAGGGTGTTTTAAATACTACCGCATAACGCTAACGACTTAAACCTTAAATAACTTCATCATCAACCACCCCCTTCAAATCCACTGCTGGATATAGCCTCCCCCAAACTCTTCCACCTTTCTTTGTCTTGAGCAGTTTGTAGCCAGTTTGTGGTGATTCTCTTTATGTCATCCGCCCAGCGTGTTGGTGGCCTGCCTTGACTGCGTTTATCCATTCTGGGTCTCCATTCTAGGAGTTTGCAAATCCATCTAGGTTCTCTTAGTCTGGCCACATGCACTGCCCAGCTCCATTTCATTTTGGTGATGTGGTTCACTACATCGGTTACACCGGTCCTACTTCTTAGTTCTTCGTTTCGGATCCTATCCTTTAATGTGACTCCCAGCATCGATCTTTCCATGCGTCTTTGGGTTACTCGCAATTTATGGACCAATTTTTCGTAAGCGTTAATGTTGCTGCTCCATAAGTCATGACAGGCAGTACGCATTGATAGAACGTTTTACGTTTTAAGCATATTGGGATGTCGCTCTTAAAAACATCTCTTAGTGTTCCGTATGCTGCCCAAGCTAAGGTTATTCTCCGTCCAATTTTGCATGTTTGGTTGTCTCTACCTATCCTTAGTTCGTGTCCAAGGTAGATATATTTTTCTACCAGTTCAATGTTTTGGTCTTGTATTGTTAGTTGTTCGGTGGGGAGAAGGTTGGTCATATATTTGGTCTTTTTAAAGTTTATTTTTAAGCCGATTTTTGTGCATGCCTTATTGAGTTCACTTAACATTTCCCTTGCGTCGTTCAATTTCTCAGACATTAAGATCATATCGTCTGCAAAACAAAGATGACTGAAGTATTCCTCCTCTATTTTTATGCCCCTGTTTTCCCAATTAAGCTTCTTGAAGGCATACTCTAGTGCTGTGATAAAGAGCTTGGGGGATAAGGTATCCTCCTGCCTGACGCCACGTTCTATTTTTATAGGATTGCTAGTATCATGCAGCTTTTTTGTTGCTGTTGCGTTTTTGTAAATATAATTAGTATAACGGCTATCAATCCGGCTGTCGGTCAAGGCTTCTATTATGCTGTCCAGCTCCACAGAGTCGAAGGCCTTATGAAAATCTACAAAGGTCATTACTAAGGGTCTATTGTATTCTACTGTCCTCTCTATAAGTATCTTTACTGCTTGTAGGTGGTCATTTGTTCCAAAGTTTGGTCGAAATCCAGCCTGTTTCCTGGGCTGGTATGTGTCTAGTTTATTTTCTAGTCTAGTTGTTATAATGCGGGTGAAGAGTTTATAAAGATGGTTTAGCAAACTTATAGGCCTGTAATTTTCGAGGTTTGTTTTATCTCCCTTCTTATGTAGTATAATAGTTATAGCGTTGTTCCACTTTTTTTGGTATATGGCCTTCATGTAGGCACAGATTAAGTAGGTCTTTTATTTTTCTTTTTAGTAATTTTCCTCCATTTTTTACGGCCTCTACCACCACTTCATCCTCGCCAGGTGCTTTGTTTTGTTTCATTTTCCTTAGTGCGTGGTCTATTTTGTTGATGGTTATGTTGGGTATGTCTTCTGAACCTTGGTTTCGTATTTCCTTTTTAACAGCTTTGTTCGAGTTTGTTTCATCTCTTCTTGTTGTTTTGTATAGTTCCGTATAGAATGTTTCCACAATCTGTATTACCTCTTTTCTATTTGACGATATTTCACCTCTAGCATTTTTTAGCTTATTTATTTCGTGCTTTCCGTAACTCAGTTTTCTCTTAAGGACTCTTAAGCTTCTATTATTTTCTATGGTTTCCTTTATGTGATCTGTTTTGAACTTCCTTAATTCTTTTCGGATGGATTTAGAGATTCCTTTATTGATTTCCTTAAGTTTTGATTTTGACATTCATTGTTCTTGCTTTGTATAATTTCTCTTCGTTTTTCCATTAATTGTTTGGATCTCATGCTGAGTTTTTTTCTTTCTTGTTTTGGGACAGTGTTTTGTTGACTTTTTGTAATAATTTCTGTTATTTTCTGGTTTAAGCTGTCTATGTTTTCGTCATTTGTAATTTTCTTTTCAATTGTCTATCAATTTCATCTTTGTTTCTTTCGTATCTGTAGTTGTTATCCATGTTGGTGTTGGTTTCCTTTTATCATTTGATATCTTTCTTGATCGATATGTATTTCTATTAGCGCTCTTACCATTCGATGGTCACTGCCTGTGGTAAATTTGTTTTGGACTGTCACGTCCTTTACAATCCTTTTCTTGTCGCTAATAATATAATAACTTGCTTAACTTAAATGGAACACCCTGCATTTCTGTAGCCTGTTGGAATCCTGAATTAGTTACCTTTCAATCGGTATTAGGGATACCAACCCCTAACTCTGATAGTTTTCAAGATATCTTAAAATTTACAGTTTAACTATTTCCAATTTACTGGAATCTCAGGTACCTGTGAGATATTAGTAAAATAAATATTATCTTGCAACCATTTTTAATGTGTAGGCCAATTCAGCTTTAAATATTAACCTTAAAATTTTTTTTCAGAACAATGTAATAGAAATGTGCTCATGATTTATCTTGGGCACTAAGAGTCAGTCGAATCACGCCCACCTGTCACAAAGAACAGCAACCGTTATTAATTTCAGCAAAAATTGATGCCACTATAATCATTAGTAACTTTGTTAAAAAAATTCTAAAAGTAATGATTTTAGAGATGATCGTTCTACTATTAGAGCGATTTGTAACACATGGTTAGTTAGCAGGTTAAAGTTTGTCGATGTTTACAGTGTGATCGATTTTTGTTGTACCAAATAACGGTTGCTGTTGTTAAACATCAGTAAATTGTGACCGGTGAGCGTAATTCGACTGACTCTTACAGCCGGGATACTACTCATAAGCACATTTCTGTTTATTTTTTCTGAAATAATTTAATTTATTTTCTTTTCTAAATATTTTCCATCTTGCAACTCAGTGAGAAATAAAACTATAAAAACAATAAACACCCTTGGTTGAAAAATTTAATTCTCTATCACAATGCATTATAATTTTTAAGATAAATTTTTGGCAGAAATGCGATTTTTGCGTTCCGTCCATATAATCCTTTTTTTTATTTTGCTACTATTAGGTTTTTACAATAAAATCTTGTGTAGTATTTTCGAAATATTGGCGGAAAACTCCGCAAAAAACGTACTTCGCGTGAAGTTATCACATTTTGATTTTCTACGAAGTTAAGTTAAAGTTAAAATTAGTTTATTTGTAAATTAGAATTAAAATAATATAAAATGGTATTTTAGTGTTTTTTGAAAAAGTTTATCGTTATTATGTTTTGATTTTTTTGCAAAAAATATAATTTTACCGAAGTTCATGAAATAAAGAAAATTAATTCTAAACAGGTATTTCTTTAAAGTCAATACGTCATCCATGAGATGAGAAGAAGTAGGTAATTTATTCCTCCAGTTGACCGAGCTTAAATGTAGCAGTCGAAAATTAGGTTAAAAAACATGATCTGCCCCTACATCGAATTTTGATGTAACGCCCAGGTTTACTTGAGACTTTTGGTAGCAGCTACAAAACTGCTACGAGTGCTCAGACCTGGTGAACGGAACCAATGATTCTATGTATAAGGGTGGTTTGATAAGTCAGTAACTTTCTAAATTTCACATTTAGTAAGTTTAATGAAAACACTACACATTCGTGAACTGCCGCCTCTCGGTAGATTACTGTAACTTTATGATCATGTTGCGTTCTCATAAAAAATATTACTAAGTTGAATAAAAAAAAATCGGAAAATTCAATTTGTTGAACATACAAATTAAATTAGAAAAAAGCAAATCTGAAACTGAATCTGAACGGAATGGAAATAATTCCAAACTTTGATTATGTGAAAGAAAACATAAACAGCTTAATTTATATGTGTGTTTTTTACTTTTTAATTATTTAACTTCTAATTTTTTAACTACAATTAACTTTCCACGGAAACTATTACGAATCAAAACATATCTTTAAAATACCTTCCAGACCAAATACTTTTTATATTAAATTCAGAACGTTAATTATAAAATAATCTTTTACAGTAAAACCACAAAAAAGTTTAATCCAAAACGAAGGTAACAAATCTCGTAAATTTCCGCCAAAATGGAAAATGGTAAATTTTGCGTGCTGATTAAACGTTATTTTTGCACAAAAAAACATTACCGGAACTAAGAAGAGGCATAATAAATACTATGATTGAAATTGTTAAAGTTGTTTACTGGATTCCATTGTGGTTGCACCAGTACAAGTGACACAAAACGTTTAAGTCGCCCAGGAGAAGTTGTTTGGATATTGTTCACTATCGCTATAAACACATCCGTGTAACAACTTCAAAGAAGTGTTTGGGAATGTTCAGTCTCAATCCAAACGAGTTTTCTAGCCGTTTCATTACTCTAGATGGGACATGGAACCATCACACCAAGAAGCCCAAGATGGGTCTATCAGCAAAAAAAATCATTGCTCCAGTTTTCCGGAATTTCCGCTGTGTCATTCATATCGATTACTTTCACAAGAGTAAAGCAGCTAACAACAAATATTGTGTATATAGGTGTGAAGCCACCATATCAATAAAATAATTCACCAATTGGGCTATAAATCCTACCTCATCCACACCATGTTCTCTAGATTTAGCCCTTCCGACTATGTCCTGTTTTTCAAACGCGCAGAAACGATTGGGTGGTAGAGGATTTGGGTCGAACGAAAAGGTTATCGTTAGTAATTAAGATATTATTGTAAATATTACTAAAAGTATAATTTTTTAAAATTCTTATTCTAGCGATTGACAAAAATCATTTCTGGAGATTCAATCTCTTTTTCAAATTGAGTTCTAATAATGTTTTTGAGGAAGTGATTAGACAACTCTGTTTTTCACTATTCTTGTGCAGTTGCTGGTTTCTGTTTTGTCTGGCCGATAATTACTTTTCCCAATTCATACATTTGGTTTCATGTAAGTCTTGAATCTCGTGTTTTATCTTCAAATTTGTGTAAATCGTGTTTTATAATTTTATTTTTTAAATAAACACTTAATTAAAAATCCAAAACGGCTACCGGTTTTGACA
This sequence comes from Abscondita cerata, assembly GCA_030710515.1. Taxonomy (NCBI): domain Eukaryota; kingdom Metazoa; phylum Arthropoda; class Insecta; order Coleoptera; family Lampyridae; genus Abscondita; species Abscondita cerata. The sequence continues at coordinate 17,505 of JALBCR010000093.1, forward strand.
CCAAGGTGTCATCAGGTCCCAGCAATTCAAAACTAACAACCAACATAATAAAACTGAAATTGAATTAGGTGCACTTTACAAGCTTATTTAAAAGAAATTTCTTCAGTACTCTACCCTTTTAATCTTAATTGTATTTTTGTTATCAAGAATTATTTTAATTTCATCTAATTTTAAAGAATATTCAAAAATTTATTCGAGGGGCCCGATACATTGATTAATTTTCTGTAGTGTTTATTGAAAGTACTCCTATAAGAAGCTTAACCCACTCTTTCTATCAAAGTTCTTCGATGTTAGATGAATGTTTTATGTCTCTGCGCCTTTCTATGCGCTTTTAAAAGTTTGTGAGTATCTGGACGGTGGTACTTTTCCCGTTTACAGGTTTGTATGCTTCGTCGTCGTTGTCGTCGTATCCTTTATCGGTTTAGGTTTGTTGACCTGTTCCGTTTCACCATCGTTTTACTGGTCGTCCTTCACTTCCTTTTCCTCTAGGTATATATGGTAGCATTTTCTGTGGTACTCTTGCTTCTTACATCCGTTCGACATGTTCTTTTATGTTATTTATGTCTATGTTGTTTCCAAATGTTTCTTATGTCAATATCTTTATCTTATTATTATTATTATTATTTGTTATACGTGACCAACCCATTATAATTTGTAATAACAGTTGTGTTTTGTTCTTATACCGTGCGTCTCTAGCAAGACGCAACATAGGATTTTACTATAGAAAAAATTTGATTTGATCTACTATTGCTATGAAAATTTTGGCTTGTTATATACTCAATACGTTATGCCATTTTGTTGAAGTTAGAAAGAGGGAGCAAGTGTAGAATGTCTAATCTTCCTTCAAATGTAAATATTATTCTTTAAGTTTGTAAAAAGTAGTAAGTATTTAGTATTTTGTGATTTTACAAAAATTCTAATCAATGTTCAGTTGCTTTCATATTTTAATATAGCTATTGAAGAAGCATAATGAAATACTTTTGCATAAAACCTGTTTTTATTAAATTTGAGGTTAAATGAGTCGTTTGTTTTCTTGTATTGTAGACCTGTGTGTAAACTATTAGACATAATACTTGCAAGAATATGGAGGTATTCTAAAGCTAAAAAGTATTTTAAGTCAATAAAGTTATTATTATGGATAAGACAGATATTTCGATTAGTATGGATTGAGTAGTTTGTCTCTACCACAGGTCTCTACAGATAAACGAAAGTTGGTGTTCTAAGGACTTTATTCGGAATCAGCGAAGTAAAGTATAACGCAGAATTGGACGGTGTTATACATTTTTAGCTTCTTGATCGTAAACAATTATTTGAAACTTATGGGATTAATGAAGATGACCATTTAAGGTTTTTAATGTTATGAGCGTAAAGGTTTGTGCTTTAAATTATTTAATTTGCTATTTCTCTTTTGACTTTCTATTTCAGGTTTTACTAGAATCCAGAAGTCAACAAACAAGATAAAAAATTTTTATTTTAAAACCATCCAAGAACAATTGTAATTTCAAATAAGTTTTAATTGCATAGTATTAAAAATTCTTTTCTATAAATGTTATAGTGGTCCTGAATGGTTGTGAATGTACAGAAGTGAAAGCTAATAGGTATTACATGCGAAGTGGTTCGGTCATAGAAGTTTCGTTGCACATTTGCAATCATATTTAATGGTAGATTGAAGCAAACTTCCACAATTTTATCTTTTAAAGACTCAGTTGTGTCGTGGGGTCTGTCGGTATAACCCTTCGAAGATATGTCCATAAGGCCATAAAAAGAAGTCGTTGGGAGACAAGCCTGTTGATCTCGATGGCCAAGTAACTTCCCCACGACTTCCAATCCAGGTTCTACAAAGTGCTTCATTTAAAAGTTGTTTTATTTGATATTCATTATGTGCTGGACACCCATCATGCTGATACCACAAACTACATTGAGATTGAACAAATATTCATCGGTGAAGCAAATATTCTTAACAAAATTCATACCATTACTGCATATCTCCATTAATGTTTCACAAAATTCTTATCTTTTGTCAACATCGGTTTATGCTTTTTAAAATTTTATGAACTCGACACCTATTTACACCACAGTCGATACGTACTTATCGAATACTAACACAGCACAGCACCGAGTACATTGATTTCTTCATCGTTGTTTATCTTCTGGTTTTGTTGAACCTGTTTCGGACTCTTGTGTATACTGCCGTTTCTCTGCCGATCCGGAAAAAATGCAGCAAACAAAGCAGAAGTGTTTCTATTGCTTTCACCACTGTATAACCACTTATAACACTCATTTTCAAAAATTAAATTAGAGAATATTACAATAAGAAACACGCAATAACAATTGATTGTAACGAATTGTAATTACAAAAATTTCATAGCCTTTGTGAATCAATTTCTATAGTGAAATTCCTATGTCGCGTCTTGCGGTATGTACTTAATTGGTGTATGACCACATATGTACAACATACCTGAGGTGAGTCATGACTGACTTTTTTAGATGGTTTTTGGTTTTTCAGAATTTCGTAACAAATGCTTTACCCATAATGGACCATTGCACACTCTAAACAAATTGACATGCATATCTTTCGGGCCACCGTATCTTATCAATACAATGTTACGTAATTATTTCTCTTAATATGTTAAGACTTCTGTACAGCAAGGAAGAAATAAGTTTAATCATAATGCAAATGTTGCAAATCGTGGCAGTTACTACTGAATAACCATCACTGAATAAAATGTCTAATTCTAACTATAAACCTCTAACGTGCAACAAATTTTTTTTTCAATAACAAAGTTATTGTTAACAATAGAAAATAGTGACGTAAAAGAAGAAAAATGATCGCTACTTTATAAATTAAACAAGAAGGACATTATTATTTCACAGGAAAACTTAAATCCTACCACCTGCTCTTACGCTTTTGTTGAATAAATGGTTTGCTAAAGTGGTTTTGCTGTCGTACTGGTTTTCAAAGTGTAACTACCGGTGCGTTAAACTTGAAAAACTTAAGTGAGTCGTACAGTTTTAAATAATTAAATTGTAATATATTAAGAACGTGAAAATGAGATAAATTGATATCATTTGACGTGTTTAGTAACTGTCCATTATAAATGCTGCAACTTTGTAAGTTTATTACTTGTATGTAACTAAACAGTTCTTCTTTTCATATAAAACCGAACTTAATTTTTTTTTAATTTCTGTTTCCCATTATAAACAATGATTTTTTTTGGTTTAAATTAAGTTTCATGTTTACATTACCTTTTTAAATAAAAATTAATCTCCAATTACTATATTCTCATTTCGTGTCAATAAGTTTTAGAAGGACTAACAATTATCAATTTATTATTTATTTATTACTACTCTCTTGTAGTAAATCGATAATAAAAATAATAATAAACAATCACTTTGGTTTATACAGTGCGAGTCAAAAGCCTTAAGTAAATTCGTTTTCGATTTTTCAGCAAAGTCCTCGGACACCTCGATTTTATTTTTCAAAAATATTGTTTCGATGTTTTTCGTTTTCCAGCAATGACATCCCATAATTTTTTTAAAATGGTAATTCTAGGTTTTTTAGTGAAAATGAAAGATCAAGTGGCCCTTCAAATAGAAATGTCAAAATTTTAACAGGTCATATAAGAACATTTTCGAAAAAAAAATTTTTTTTTTGAAAAATTAACACTAATTCTTTTTCAAAATTGGTTGTTCAAAAATGATAAACAACTGTTAGCAAGCACTTTTTGAATACTAAATTGTTTATACATTTTAGAAAAGAAAACAGAGATTAAATTAAGTGTTCAAACTGCCTTCCCCCCACATCTTGACAATAACCTAATCTGACTGAAATTCTCAAAGTACCTTTTCATCAAGTTAACTTCGGTCATTAATTATTTTTGTTTTATTTATCTTTTCGCTTTGATACTAAGATGGTAAAGTTAAGTAAAAAACAGAGAATATAAATTCTAATAATGATATGGTGAAAATAATAGAACGCACGCAGAGGTCCTTCGATTATTCAACAACAAATATCCAAGAACCCAGATATTACTCGCGACTGTGGATGCAGTAGAAAGAAAATTTCGGCAACATGGGCATGTGAGGGATCTTAGAAGATCTGGCCGTCGGACAGTTGAGGAAAAGACACTCTTAAACGTCTTTTTGGATTTCCAAGAGAATCCTAATAGGGTAACCCGAGCTCTTGCTGCGGATCATGGAATTAGCCAGACATCTGTTATTCAAAATTTAAAAAAAAATGGCAGCCTTACAAGATTATCTTGTTGCACGAACTAAACGAAGATGATCCAGATCGAGGAATAGAATTCACAGAAGTAATGATGAATATGTGCAATAATAATCCCGCAGAGTAATAGGTATTTACTGATGAAGCGACTTTTTATTTGAACGGAACTGTGAATAGACAGAATTGTAGATATTGGGCTCCAGCAAATACCCATTGGTTTATGGAACACCACACACAATATCCTCAGCAACAAAATGTATGGGCTGAATTGTTGCTGATCGCATTATCGGCCCATACTTCTTCGAAAATACATTAACGGGACCAATGCATTTAGAATTTTTACGCAATGAGTTAGTACCCGCTTTAAGCGAAATGTTTCCAAATGACGAAGATCCAGATGTTCCCAGCAATTTATTATGGTTTCAGCAAGACGGTGCGCCATCACATTTCGCAGTAGGAGTGCGACAATATTTAAACGAAACGTTTCCTGGAAGGTGGATTGGACGGATGGGACCATTGGAATGGCCAGCGAGATCCCCAGATCTTACCCAACTTGACTTTTTCCTGTGGGGTCACGTAAAATCTAAAATTTATCAAGATAAACCGGACAATTTAGAACAACTGAGATATAGAATAAGAGGGACAATACGTGGAATTAGGGCGGAAACATTTCACAACGTGTTTCAAAAATTTTAAGCCAGGTTAGGTTATGGTCAAGAAGTGGGGGAAGGCAGTTTGAACACTTAATTTGATGTGTTTTCTTTTCTAAAATGTATAAACAATTTAGTATTCAAAAGTGGTTGCTAACAGTTTTTTTTCATTTTTGAACCAATTTAAAAAAAATTAATAATTTTTTTTCGAAAATTTTCTTTTAAGATCTGTCAAAATTTTGGCATTTTTATTTAAAATGCCACTTGATCTTTCATTTTCAGTAAAAAAAACTAGGGTTACCATTTCAAAAAAATATGGTGACGTCATTGCTGAAAAACAAAAAAACTTCAACAGAAAAAGGTGTTTTTTAAAAATAAAATCGACGTGTCCTAAGATTTTGGTGAAAAATCTTCCGTTTTTATTTTAACGAATTTACTTAAGACTTTTGACTCGCACTGTATAAACTAAAGCATGAATGATATTATACTACTATTTTTGTTTGACAAGTTTGAACACTAGCCGCATTTGAACAAAGTTTGATAATGTAATTCAAAGATAGTTTTCAATTTAGTTTATTAACTAAGTTCGGACCTATTTTCTTTCCAAGTTTCACTACTTTTCATTTTCCGTCTTTTAGAAATTGACAAAATTATTTCCTTTTCTTTTGCGATAAATTGGCAATAATATTTAAATGATGTACTACTGAGATGCCCAAAACAAATAATTTTAGAGATATCTAGAGATGCACTTCAGATTAAAAATATAGGTTTAAAACTTGTCAAAGTTTCTAGATGCGACACGTCAGTATGTGGGTCCCAGTTCAAATTACAATCTACACTGACACCTAATCGCTTTAAATTGGGTACTACATTTAACCTATCCTCACCAGCATCTATGTAATCGTCTGGATAGTTTAGTTTTGAATTTACATTTCTTCAATTTAGTTACAGCATCTTACAAGATTTCAACAAATCTGGTACTGAAGTGTCGATAAAATTGTTAGAAATCAAATAGACTATATTATCTGTAATAAAAGAAATAAAAACGCAATTCTGTCAGCCATAACGTACCGGGAGCATACATCTCTTCAGACCACAACCCTATTATTGCAACTGTGAGAATAAAACTTAAAAAGTTAAGCACCCCACTACAAAGAAAACAATGGATCCCAGAAAATTAAAAAAAGAAAAAAACATATAATGAAACTAAAACAACAATAAATGACAGTCTAAGAAAAATCAAGACTGAAACCACAAAAAAAAAAATATAGATGAGAGATGGGAGGACATACAAAAACCCTTACTTATAGCTGGGAAGAAAACTCTACAATCAACAAGAGAAAGTGCTGGATGACCCAGAAGATACTTGAGCTGATGGAAGAGAGACGACAACATAAGGTGAAGGACATAAATAAGTATAGAGAAATTCACAAAAGTATTAGAAAGAAGTGCCTGTCGAGCTATTAAAACTCATCGATGAAGACTGTATCAACGTCTTAGTTGAGCTCTTTAATCTAATTTATCGGACTGACACAATCTCTAAACAGTGGCTTCAATCGACATTTGTGGAAATTCCCAAAAAACATCATGCAGCAACCTGTGCGGACCATATTTGGTCTTAATATACTGGCTCAAAGATGAATCACAATATTTATTTGTGCTATGTAGATTTTGAGAAGGCATTCGATAGGGTCCAACATGGCAAATTGATAGATATCTTAAAAAGTAAGAACATCGACAGTAGTGATGTGGAGATTATATCTCGTTTATATTGGAATCAGACTATTAAAGTCAAAGTTGATGACCAACTGACTGAGAGTATTAAGATACAGAGAGGTGTCCGACAGGGTTGTATGCTGCCGCCGATGCTTTTCAATGTCTATAGTAAAGTGATATTTCGGGGGGCACTATTGGAGTCCACAGAAGGCATATTTATGAATGGTAAGATCATCAACAATTTGCGTTTTGCTGATGATACAGTATTAATAATTGATGATATTGACGATTTACAGAATCTAATGCAACGCCTTAATATGTACTGTGATCAATATGGACTCAAAATCAATCTAAAGAAAACCAAGTACATGATTATTACTAAATCAATAATTGGAGACGCCCGACTGAGGGTTGGGAACACGGAAATTAAAAGAGTAGATGCGTAGAGATACTTGGGAACATGTATAACATCAAACATAGACCCAACAAAAAAAAAATAAAGACACGTATTGAAATGGCACGTCTGTCAAACAGTTTCTGTGCTGTCGAGATGTGGACCTTAAAATGCGATTAAGAATACTCCGATGCTACGTATTTTTCACCCTTTTTTATGGCTTAGAAGCGTGGACATTAAAACAAATCCATATAAATAAACTGACCGCTTTTGAACTTTGGTGCTATAGAAGAATCCTACGAATATCTTGAACTGATAAGGTGACAAATATGGAAGTAATAAGGAGGATAGAGAGTGAATCAGAAGTCCTCATAACTATCAAAAAAAGGAAAGTCGAATATCTAGGACATGTAATGAGAGGACAGAGATAATCATTACTGTCACTCATAATACAGGGAAGAATCCGAGGAAAACGTATTGTCGACAGACGCAGAATATCCTGGCTCAGAAATTTAAGAGAATGGTTTGGATGCAGTAGCGTGGAACTATTCAGAGCAGCAACAAACAAAGTTCGTATAGCCATGATGGTTTACAACCTTCGATAGGAGATGGAACCCGAAGAAGAAAAGGTGCTGAAGTACCACAATCCAGCGCTCTATTTTGTTACATATACTGAAAAGATTGTTGACATATAACAGAAACAGTGTAAGGCCTATTATGGACTATAAGTTTTGCGACACCTAGTGTCGACTCGTGTTAGCGATCACGTACGCAAAGGGCGATTTGAGATTTTTATTTTTGCTAACACTTAGTTGGCTTATAATTATTAAAGGATCGACTTATGTAACTGTTTTTACATACCTAATATGGACTCTTGTGGGACCCCAACGTCTATGATCATTTCACTAGAAGTTGATCCGTTAAATGTTACGCACTGTGTCCTATTCGATAGATATGAATGAAACCATCGCCACGTAACTCCACAAACTCCGTAACAGTGCATTTTGTCTAGAAGTCGTCCATGATCAACGCAATCGAAAGCTTTAGATAGGTCTACAAATGTTCAATTTTTTATCCATGTTATTTGTTATCAAATTAATAGTTTTATTTACAGCTGTATCCGTGCTTTTTTGCCTGTCGAAAACCATGCTGCTCATAGCTCTGTTGTTTATTAATTTTTCAAATATTTAAAAAAAAACGTGTAGAATGCTGGTAGGGCGATAATTCTGCACATCACATGTTTCATTCTTTTTGTAAAAAGGTTTAATTAACGCCATCTTTAGGACACTTGAAAAAGTCCACTTTCAAAGGAGTTATTGCAAATATAAATAATTGTTCGGCGATTGTGTCAATTATTTGTTTAACGAAATGTGTCTTTAACCCATTTAAATGTGTCGATAACCCATTGCAGTTTTATGCGTCGTCGAGTTTTAAAAATTGGGTAATTTTTGATATTTTTTCTGTAGTACTTATACCTACGACTTGATTTACGCATTTTCCTCGACGATATCCCAGGAAAAATTTTGATGATAAAGCAATTTTTCGGTTTTAGATTGTAATATTTGCGAAAAAGTGTGAGACTTTATTTTTATAGTGAAATATCGTGCCCTTTTTGTCAAATTATTCATAACAGAACTTCTACAATCGATGTTGTTAGCTTAATTATTTTCTCACGGCGAAGTGCCTCTTGTATTCCCACTATCGTTACCAACTAAAAAGATAGATATGTGATATTGGCGTTGACAAACATTTATTCTTTACCTTCGTTATTAGTAAATAAATTTGGTCGGGAACTTCATTTGAGGATTTCACCATATCCTTCCTGCTGAACACCCTAGGTTTTCTTAGACAATATCTACCGTTTTTCTTTTTCAAAAAAGCGATTAAAATTTCGTGAATGAAGTTGACCATGGTTTTTAGCATAAAATATTCGGGCCAAATACTTCCAGGAAACTTCAGACTGTTTACTTCGTACACTCTTCTTGCCAATATCTGTATTTCTTCCATTAACCCAATTTTCATACGCTCGCTTATATCGTTCTCTGGATATTGCTGGTATTAGAGCATCGCATCTCTTCTTAAATGCTTCTTCTATTTCACTGTCGGTGCTCGCACAATTCTCACTGAACATCCTTATATTCCTTAATAATAACCGTAGAAGGACGATCTTAAATTAAAAAAAAATTCAATGAATTTTGTGAAAAAAAACAATTACTTGTTTATTGTGGAGTTACTTAAAGACACAAGCCAAGGTAAGTTCAGATTTGTGACCACTTTTCGTCTGTGTTTTTATAATAATAATAATTGTCTTTTATTGGGCATATAGCAAATATGCATGTGGCAGAATTAAGATACAATAATATAATATGTTTCTACAAATTTATTAAATTTGAATTAAATTAGAATTAGAGCTTCCAAGTAGGTATACACAAGTTAAGTTACGTTATATTTTGATCCCAATCTATTTTACAAAGACGTCAAACATTTTTGTATTTATTTACTTTTTTTGATTGCTTTGAAATATCCAACACTTCTTTTTACAGTAATCAATTTCATCAATCCGTAACAGTGTAAGTTAAAGACAATCCATCATACCATTCACAATTGTCTTTTAGTTTTTACGCCAGTCTCATTTTCATTTATGAATGCACTACATTTACTTTTTTTGTCAACTGACATTGAATGATTGCCTCCAGATTAGACGAGCACACTTTATCGACTAAGTTCTAAAAATAATTTAATATTTATAATCGAATAAATACATAAACACAATTATAATTCATTATAGATATGTATAATAAAGTTACATTAATAATTAAACAGTTTTGTTACATTTTCTACATCCATATTGGTGGTATATTTTCCTTTATTGGTAAGGGTTCCACGGCTACATATAAGGATATTGCGAATATTGTTTATAATGCTTTACTTTTGCTTTATGTTTAACTTCTTTTAAAATTAATTCACATAAAAATATTGATAATGTTTAATCTAGGATTAACATTTTGCTGTGCTATACCGATTTAAGTTAAAACCATAACCATGTATTGCATTTTATCTTGAATTCAACCTGACATTGCGATAAGAGTTGTGGGATGCGAAATCCATAATTAATTCAACATATCAAGTGTTACAACTAACTTAACGGTAAATATAATCAATATAAACAATAATTCGTCCTTGCAATTTGACCTACAAGAATGGGTTACCATAAAACCACGAAGAACACTCCGGGGGTCATCTCCATTGTCCTTCGTTGAGCAGGAGAATGTATTGTCGTCGATGTTTTATGTTTTATTTCATTACCGGTTACAGTTAAGTACAATACATTTAATTTCTTACTATCGCCAAAGTACACACACGAGGTTGTCTGCTAAACGCTAAGTTTATTATCGATCAAGTGTATACGCTTATTTTATCTCACATAAATTCAGTAAAAAACGACGTGAAAAATTGTTCATATGATTCGCAATAATTTTAGTTTCTTTTTATTTGTGTAATCATCTCCTAGTGATATCAGTAATACTCACCGTTAGAAAGTGGATTGGAATTGATACTATTAAACAACATTTTCTTTATATATCGACTAATTTCAAATTGCTTATTTTTTACGAGCAGATAATGGTCAACACCTTCTTAAATAGAAAATAGAATTAGTTCTAATCCCTTAAGTAGCGATAGATGCGCAGATCATTCATCATCAATTACACGGTGATGAAGAAGCTCATGGGAGAAATTTACGTTACGTTAAGAAAATAATAATGCTTTTCTTAATTAAAGTTAAAAATAACTTATTCATTTTTTTTAAATATAAGCTACTTAAAAATGCTTCAACAAAAATAATTAGTAAAGTCGTATAAATAATACACATTGTAATGTAATTATTATCATTCCTTACATTACATTCATATAATTTCATTTAGAATATCTTATCCACAATTTAGAACGTTGCATAAATCCCCATCTTGTTTTATACATTTTTTTTTTGCAAAATATAAAATCAAAAATGCCTTTTATCCTTCACTTTTTATTCGAGTTTTGTCATAGCAATGAAAAGTAGGCTAAAGTATAGAATGTTCCAGAGAGATATAGCAATGAACGAGAAATCGTATCAAAAGGCAAGTTCCACTCACAAAGTAAAAATCTTGGAGTAGTATTTTTTGGGAGTCGCTAACAACGCTACAGTAACTTCGTAGCCAACGCCGCGAACCAAAAATTTTATTAAACTGCAGTTTATTTTCTTCTATTAAAGAGAGCGAGTGGCTGGGCTTACTGCTTTTTGTTAAATAATTGGAGCTATAAATTTTGGAATAATGCGTGTTTCCAAGACCCAATTTTTGTAACTTTTGTTAAAGTTTTATTCCTTTAATTTTTGGACATGGGCCTGCCTCATATCTGTCCTGGTCTCTACGAGTAATGTTAGAATCACTGAGCGTTTTATGTCGTTCCGGGTTTGGTCGTCATTGTAATATTTTTTGTCCAGTAGCTGTCCTGTATTTTGGCTAATTGTCCGGGAAAATTCTGTTTGAGTTCTGCTTTTTTCGCCAACATCTTTAATTTTAATTGTCACGCTTATTTGCTAATTTCTCTTATGATTCTTTAATGACCCTCCTATCATTTACCTTTATGGCTCGTTTCATTGTCTTAACCGTCTCCATTCCTAATTGTCCACGTCCTCATCACGTCACGAACTCATCCGTCATACAATCATATTCTTAGCTTTCGTAGGATATTCTTGTTGTTCAAAATGGATTTTAGTTTTCCAAAAGACGCCCAAGCTAGTCCCCTATTATGTATATTTCTTGGGTTTGATTTTTTTGTCGCATGATGTCTGGCATATACTATGGAATTATACAAGATGGTCCAACCAAAACTTTACACCTCGATTTTTAGAGTTCTAAATCGGGGTGTAAAGTTTTGCTTGGACTACCTTGTATACATTTTCTGTTAGTTGGGACCTAATTGTTATTTGAGGATCTTGTGTACATATGGTTTTAGTTTTTATATATTCAATTTAATCCAACTTTAGTCGATAGTTCCTCTAATTCAATTGGCATTTGTTTTTATACTAACTTGAGGTTAGAGTACCTGTGTATATTCTTGCATTTCAAAGAGATTGTAGCATTGTCCCATGTTCAATACAATTAAAGACTTTTGATAGTCAACCAATACCATACATATGTTCAGATTGTCTCTACTACAATCCTGTTAAAATTCTCTTGGTTAGAAAAAGATTACATGTACCGCAACCTCTCCGAAATTTAATTTGAATTTAATCAAAAATCTTCGGGCACGTCACTTTAATTTTTTTATATCCATATATCCAATTGTCTCATTTTAAACGTCTATTATTTTCATGCTGTGGTTTCATCGTCAATTTTATTTAATAGCATTTCATATTTTTTGTTACATTTGGATAGTGCTCAAAATTACAAACTCATTAACGTACTATAGCATTCATACTTCTTGAGACAATCGAGTTTAAAGTACAAACAGAAACTTTAAATTTGAATATTTACTTTAATTATTATCTTTAGTTAACTTGGTTATTACTACAACTGCTCCTTGTTTTAGTATCTCTATAAGTACCTACTCTATCCTCTTCTGGCGCTTTACTATTTTTTTTAGCTGGATTCTTTTGTATTTTATTTTTATAGAAATCCTTTGTTGTTTCAGGCATTTTTTTTATTTCTTATTTCTTTTCCCTTCTGATTTTTCAGAACAACAATTTTTAAGTTCTTCTTTAAAAGATTCACTTAGGTCTTTTTATCAAATTTTCTTGTCTCTTTTCTGAGAATTTTCGGTTGATCAAATCGTTTGTCCATTAGCTTTTTGTTTTTTCATCGGCTGCTGTCCACTGCGACTAAGTGCCGATGTAATTCCGGAATGTAGTGGTAGCACGTTTCATCCATGGTGACATACCGATGAAAAAAATCCCGTTTATTGCGGTTAAGCGCTCCGAATCATCGAAGCAATGCTGTTTTTAGTCTACTATACTCATCCGTAGCACCCACTTTAAACACAGCTTTCTCAAGGACAAGTGTTCCGATTTATACGAAATTCCTACACCTATAGTTCGAAAGGTGGTGTTTTGTAAAAATTACACAGATTTTTCATTAGAAGCGCTATTTATGTATTAGCCTCCAAACTTACTGAGCGATAATTTACTTCCCCCCGGTCAAGTAGAGGTATATTTATTTATTTCTCTAAAATTATTATTTGTCCTGCTTAACTAATTATTTAATTAATTAACTGATTAACCCCGCCACCTTTCAAAATGTATGTATCCCAATTACAAAATAAACAAGCGTTTACCGCAGAACTCCACATTGCCCAAATAAGCAAAAATACAATTGCGTTTTAGGAAAAAATGGTTCAAACAAAAGCTAAAGACAATAGAATTTTCAACAACTTTTCTCTCTCAACTTTATTTGTAAAATTGATATTGGTGGAGATTGTGTATAATTAAATTATAAACAACTTTATTCGAAACAAAAATGTGTAAAATGAATATTTTTCAAACTTCAAAAATTGGAAAATCTCTGTTGGTTAACGGCCCTTTTGGCTACATAGATTATGCCCAAAATCTAATCAGACATTCGGAATTATAAATAAGGTCATGGCACAAAGTTTCATAAAAATCGGACAGTTGGTTTTCTTGATATGTTGTTTATATACGGACGGACGGTCGGCCGGCCATCGGACTTTTTTTTTCTTTATTATAACGTACTAACTCTAATTCGCCAGAAAAAGTGAAAAAAAATTTCGATTTGGAAACCGAAACATAAGATGTGTAGTAAAAATATATTTAAATTTATCCGAGTCTACGGAATGCCTTGAGAAGTTTTCGAAAAAGACCCTGCTTCGGCCTAATATATTGCAACCTCCTGGTTATTGTTGTTGCAAGAGAAGGTCAAGTTACAAAAATCGCTTTATTTTTTATATTTTATTGTATATGAATATGCAATTATACTGAGTGCACTATACAGTGTGTTCCAAATTGAGTAGGATTTTATTATTAATATATAACGATATATAACTACAAACTTTTTATCATCTTCAATCAAAAATACTGACAATTGTTATCTACATAATATTGTCATATATTTCTTGTCTTTACAGTTTAACGCATATACACCTATATTCATACCAGTTGTCTCTGCAGGGCGTTTTTAATCTCTACGTCCATCATCAATTTCTTGATAGAGCTTCTTTTTAAAATAAATAAGTAGGTATACCTTTTGTATTGGTTTCTTATGAAATGGTAAACCTCCAATTTACTGAAATACTTTATTTTGTAACAAGAAACGTAGATCATATCTACTAAAGTTTTTGTCAAAATGAACCAGCCCAAGCAAATCATATACAGGTTGATTGTAAATTCAAGGATTTACTTTTTTATTATCCATCATAGACAAAAATTTTATTAAGAAAAGTTTGACAAGTATACAAGATGAGTATCTTCGAAACTTTGCACAAAAAAGGCTAACTTCCGGTTTAAGTGGAAATGATATCAAGTTTATTTTTTTAAATGAATCATGTAGTATTTTTTAAGCTAAAGTGATTATTTGATAAATTCTTTTTTAAAAACTATAATACAAGTATAGCGCTAAAGTAAAATAATAAATTAGTTATTTATTATTCAAAATCTAAAGAGATGATTTTGATTGGTACAATTAATCCTAGGAGGCTGTGAAAACTAATGTGCAGAAAGGTCAAGAATCTTTAACAAATCAAATAAACATGAAGAAATCCAATACAAATCGTATTTGTGAAATACTAAAAACTATTTTATTACCTCAATGCATATTAATTTGCACATACATATTACCAATTATGTAAGTATTTCGTCTAACGTTACAGGTCTATTATTTATTCTTTGGCGCATACGTAATTGATATTACTCTTACAATTAAAGCACGGCGGTAATTTAATTAAGTTCTACTTAAATTAAAGAGCTCTAAATGCAACTAGTTCGTTCTTACACGAACAACTCCAATACAATTAATCACTAACTGTTATTTTATAAGTTCGAAAAACCATAAAAAGAAGTAATTTACGTTTTAGAAAATAACAATTTAAACTGTTATTAAATAAAGTGATTGAACCGATCGTTAACAGATGTTAATTTTTATAGAAATAAGGAATGTTCTATGTTACGCTGGTTTTTTTTATAGTGGATCAACCCATATGGTGTTTTTTCCGTTATTTAAAAATTAAACGAATGCCTTTATATTTGTAATAATAAAAAAGAAAAAAAAATGAAGACGAATATTCATTTTAATTATTATTATTATTTTTTATTAAAGTTAAGAAATTCTTCTTTATTTATATATATATATATATATATATATATATATATATATATATTATATATATATATATATATATATCTACTATAAAACCTCAGACTTTAAGAAAGTGGCATTTAACAGTTCATGACCAAAGAGCGTCTGAGTAATTTATGTGCATGTCTAGTAAAATTATGAATATCTGGGGATAATTCTAACTTCTTCTTCTAATTCTACAATGCCTTCCATTATCAATTACTTTACAAAGCATTTACGTACGTGATCGTTAAGCGAGTCGACACTAGGTGTCGCAAAACTTATTATTTTACAAATTGCTTAATAACATGAGTACATAATATAATATTACACACTTTGAAGGGTCTAGATAGAAAAAGCTTTTTCTGTACGCTTCTAACAGTTATCAAAAGATTCCTAGCTATTAATGTTAATACTGAGCCATCCAAAAGTAGAAACAGCAATTCATCCTGAGTTACTAAAATTGGCATTCAGCACATGATGTTATAGCTCGAATTTTCTCTTTTTAGATCGTCCGGTATTTTATTCACAATATTGTTCACTACTCCTTCGGAAATCAGAAAACTTAACTAACACTTAAGTCGCCAATCAGTCTGACATCTTTGACATGAAACAAGAAAATAGTAGTACAATGATTGTTCATTCTGAAAATTTCTTCATTTTATTATATTAAACAATTGTAAATAGTAGTTTAACGTTAAAGAAGGTCGACTTTCTTTTATATGCATTTTCTCATTGCCAAATGTTTTATTACTCAATTCGCACGTGTATTGTTAGTCCAAATATACCTGTGTTTGCGTTTTTAAAATTTTAAGAATTTAAACTGACTCGTGTTACGGGTGGTGTTCAATTTTTATTCAATGCCGTAAGTATAAATAATAAAACTTAACCATGAATTACAATTATTAATATTGTTACTGAAAACTGCTTGTAATTGGTTTTATTAGGTTGTTTCAATTGTTTCAAAACGATCTGTAAGTGGAACGACAATGTATTTAAAATCACATTACGAACTTTATTTCAAAAGTAGTGAAAATTGTTTAATTTTCAGATATGTTTTTGTATGCCATCATAGAGTTATCAGTTGCCATGCTAAATGTCTATGGAGATCAATAATGAATTCACAAACAAAGATTTTTTCGTTAACTTTTATATACCATTCACAACAAAACAAAACTCACAATTGTTTTTTTATGCTTTGGTATATAAAGTGACATTTATGTCCCAGGGGCTTAGTTATATTAATAAAAAATTATGTATAGGATACAAAACAAAAGCTTGAAATATAATCAAAATACAATAATAACTTTTAATAAAAACAATTAAACTTTTAGTCGTTGGCCAATACTATTTTGTTAAATTAAAATTGTCGAAAGATGAACGACTAGTTACTTGCGCAAGACTACTTAAGTACGGCTTTTTCTGAAGTTGAAGAGTGGAAAAAATTATGATCTGGAGTTGATGTTTTCAAAAACATCTCATTGATGATCTAAAGATAGAAGTCCCGGGCTTGGTTAAAAAAAGAAAAATTTGGTCAAAAGTAAATCACATAAGAACAGGACCATTCAAAATGCAACTCTATGTTGCTTAAATGGGGTGCGATTTTTAATCAAAATTGTGACTGTGGAAACGAATCAGTGACCGTTACACATATATTTTAGAGGATTGTCAATTAACAAAGTTTAAAGAACAACATAATTTAACGGATGATGCCATATTATGGCTTACAAATCTGAAGGACATCTGAAGTTCAGTAATATTTTGTATTCTTGTCCTGATTATCTGTTTTTCCATTATTTTGTATTGCTATTTCTTTAACCTACTATTTTTCGTCATTGTCGTGACTGGCGCTTGGACCGGTCCATTATATGTCGTATGTTTTATCTTACAATTATTTTGCAAATTTTGCACATCTTATTAACTTTAATGTTCTTAAACTACATGGTTCACCTAAATGTGCATGAACCTTTTTATAATGTTCCTCGGGAACAAAACCTCAAAAGAACTTTGATTTGGTGGAAGACCTACTTTCAAGTTTTCGTGATACGAGCCTGTTGCTCTAGCACCTCTTATTTATGACTGTCAAAGAACGTCGGAAACCGGACATCCCAAGTTTTGCGATATGCTTGTGAGCACGTGCTCCAACACTTTTTGAACGTCAACGACTATTGAGTCATTGGGTTTCGTGCGTGACGGTGTGCGATTTTGATCGTTGACGGCTGCGCCGTAGTGAGACGTAAAGGCATTTTCTAAGCGCGCTTAAAATTGAATTTTTCTAAATATCCGCATTGAATATGATTTTGCTTAACAATAATTTTTGAAATGGGCGCAAGAAAATAATATAATCAATTACACAGAAAATGTTATGTTTGCGTATTTTTCGCCATTTGGCGGAAACTATGAAAAGTTCGTCATTATGGTGCATAATTATTCCATGCTAAAGTGCCAATTAAATATTAAACATGACATAAACTTAAAAAATTACGCAAAATTAATTGTTTCTTGTAGCGCCAAGTTGATGGGTATCAACCAAAAAGCAAAAGTTTTCTCAAAAGAACATTTTAATAACTTTTTGATACAAAATGCGCCAAACAATGAATATTTGGCTATAAAGAGGTAATTTCAAATATAACTTTTTCAATCGCTAAAGTAGATACTATTTTCTTAGATCGTATTAATATTCGGAGTTAGTGGGGCATGTCGTTGCGACGAACTAGTCAATTTAAGAATACAGGATATCGAAGACCTGGAACGTATAATACTAGTAAAAATTCTAATACTAAAACAAATAAGTCACGGACATTTACCATAGTTGGAGATTTTTATTTAAATTTATGTAGACAATATATGACACTTCGACCTAATGACATCAACATAACAAGATTCTTTTTAAAATACCAAAATGGTAGATGCCACCGTGTCGTTATGGGGATACATAAAATTTCAGGTATACCAAAACAAGTGGCAACTTTTAAAACTACCTAATCCAGAGGAATACACTGGTCATACACTGCGACGAACCTCAGCTACATTGTTAGTTGACAATGGTGGATACATTACCAATCTAAAAGACACGGTGGATGGAAATCTAACAATGTAGCTGAGGGATACATCGAAGACTCCTTTCAAACAAACGTGAAATTGCCAATAGAATATTAGGGTGCGATGAAGGTAACACATCTACCGTAACATCAGGTGATCTTAACAGGCCTAGTACTTCACTACATACATCGAGCATATCCCAGTCAAGTGAATATGAAACTCCATCACTACTATAATGACGTCAATGTCAGTTCTAAAAAACAGCAAGTAGTGGATTAAATATTATTAACTCGACATTACAAAATTGTGACTTTTAATATTACTATAAATAAGAAATAGGTATTTTTTCCACTATATAGTTACTACAAAAGAATGTTTGTTTTAAGTTTTCATCTGAAATAAGAGTTAATTATTATTATTGTTGTATTGTTAAATAATTATAGCTTTCTTTCTTACTCTACAAATTAATACAAAAATTTTCCTTTTACAAAATACGTGTTAATAACACAACCGAAAATAATGTTGTTTGACAGTCATGTTTGACAGTTGTAAAGTTGAGTTAACGCTGTTGCCTATTCATTCTAAAAACCACCTCAATTACTTCAAGAATTGTGTTTATTTTAGCTATTGAAGAAAAAATAGTATATGCTACACGGAGTCGAACGTTCTTTTGTGTTTCGCAAAGTATTTTTGGCCTCAGCTGCGCATTCGGCCGCAATACCTTCGCTCAACACAAAAGAATGCGTTCTATCTCCTAGTAGCATAATATACTATTGTTGCCGTCCGTTTCGATTATTAAACAACGTTGCAATCTTATTAGTAACACCAATTGAATAATGTTTCTAATCTATTGTAATAGGATTGATTTTGTGGATGTTTCGTTTCATCTTGACGGTGATTGGAGTTGATTATACAAGTATTATCCGCTCAGCGATGAAATACTACAGTAAAGAATAATGCCCACTATTATTAGCAATATTAGAAGATATCTATGGTGTAAGTCCAATGAATGTTGCGGAAATGTTTGGATAAAAGAAACCAATAAAAACAATGCTTTTGTTTTGAATTGAAAAAATTTGAAAACCAATTCTATACAATCCTTCGTCGTTCCTGAACACGTACAAACGTCGGAGCTACCAAAACCATAGATTTTAAAAAGAAAAACTGTAGTGGTATTAATTCACTTAAGTATATTCTAAACTAAGTTATTAAAAAGTTGATTGTGTCAAAATATATGTTATAGCAGTTGGTAATGTAATAAATAATTTTGCAATACAAAATAGTAAAATATTGTGCTTATTTCCAGTTAAAAACTTAACCTTGGTCACATGCTTGCATGTATTTTGTTCTTAATATTTATAATTGAAATTACTACTAGGTAATAATTTGTTATACTGCATTCTTTTTGATTGAAAGAGGAAGTTATATATACTAGAAAAACGTCATTTTAAAATCTGCTTTGATCTTTTTGCATTTTTTTCACAATTATTTGATCATCAGCCCATTTATCTTTTTCATCCATGTTTACCTATCAGTTGCCGGAACTTTAAGCAGTTGGTCCCTGCTACTTCCTAAGGATGTTGAGTTAAACGTTTCCCTATACCTTCGTTTCTGAATTTTCGAATTTGCATGGCAGATCTCGACCACCAATCAACGGCCGTAGTAAGACGTAAATGCATCTGTTGCTGTTGCAATCTTATTAGTAACTTGGACCGATTGGAAATGTGTTTGATCCCTGATAGGGAAAGTAGGAGGGGCCAACTGCTGAGATTATGCCATGATTGTTTAGTTTAGGTTTTCCTAGACCTCCCTTTGTTATTCTGGGTTTCCACGGGACCAGCTTCTTCGGCCACCCCGGGTCAAGTTTCTAGCGGTTTGAGTCACCCAGCTTCGCTTCAAACTGGCGTTCCGTATTTCGGCATAATCTCTGCCTGTTAGCACTACACTTGTTAGAACCACATTTTTGGGTTTCTGATAAGACAACCCATTAACTCGATTACTTCGAGTGTTTCAAAATTATACCGTTGCTGAGCTACGATACATCAAACCGTAGCTGTATGAAACTTTATACAAAATAGGTATACCAGTTGCTAGTCCGGTCGCTCGGTATCAAAATTACTCAAATATTTTTATTTTACATCTAAATTTTTAATTGTTGCATCACAAACATGCGCGGTACCAATAGAACAACGTCGCCTACAGCCGGGGAAATTGGCAACCGTGCCGGACCAAAGACGCATGTTTGACTATTGTTACAGTTACATAATAAGTATTTCAAAATAGAATTGTGGTATTGCTATGAATTTTTATGAAGTTTGACTTATGACTAAGAAATTCTTTCTTATGCCGATTTGGCATCCTTTTGGATTTTTTCTCAATTTCTCGTTATCGGTCACGGTAAGAAGTACTTTTCTTTGTTTCTATCGATTCGTTGAAGTTTATAGAATAACTGTATCAATCCTGTTTTTTGACCAATCGTTTCTTTTAGCCCATCTCATAATTATACGGGTTCTGATGTAACAAACATTGTTAAAATAGCGATTTTCACCTGGCCACAATGAAAAAAAAGTCCAGAAAGGATCATATTTTTTAACGGCATCGTGTTCAGGGCGCTTTAAGCTTTAATTTGAGCCTCTCGACTACCCAGGTCTTCTGCTGCAAAACTGCTACTAGGTACTTTAAGCCTGCGTGTTTTACTATATCGTCTTTTTTTCTCATTTTGGGCCGATCTCTTTCCAGTGTATGACCACCATTTCCGTGTTTGGTGATTTCATCGTTGGTTTGGAGTCGGCCCAGCTCCATTTTAGTTTGAGTGCTTGTTCAGAGACATCTATGGCTTTTATTTTCTTTCTTATCCAGTCATTGCTTTTTCTATCATTAAGTGAGATCCCTAATATTTGCCTTTCCATAGCTCTCTCTTATTTCGTTCAAGTTTGATGTTGTGAACGGTCATGTTTGAGCTTCATATGTGATGTTTGGTGATAGAATGCATGGGGTTGGTGTAAATTATTCGAAGTGAAATAATTGCTCAAAAAAAAGTTCCTCGAATAGATGATTTCTCAAAGCGAGTTCCTTGAATACCAATTTTACGAAAAGAAGAAATAGAATAAGATAAGATAGTGCGTCGATTTTGATTGGCTAAAAATTAAGTAGCTTCAATTAACATAAATCGTTCGTCAAATTTAAGATAAGTATAGCAATACAGATCCCGACCAAACACCTACATAAACGTGTTTCGCCCAATTGGATATCATCAATATAGGGCAACACAAAGTAAGTTCGCAATAATCAATGGAGAAACAGTAAAATTGTTTACATAACACATATTAAATTAATAATGAACACAATATATAATATTTATAATAAGCTTAAATTGCAACATTGTGTTATCAGAATAACTGGTATACTATTTGTGTACAAAACACCAGTTGTAATTATAAAAAGTAAATAACTGCAATTTATTTTATTAAACCTAATAAACGGGAATCAAAATCCAACATACGAAATTTAGAAGGCAGTTTATTTTAAATGGCTGCAATAATATGCACCTGCTAATAAAATAACGTGTGCGCTTGGCTTAAATGTAATTTCTTGGCATTTATTGCCACGGGTAAATATAGTTACACGTATCATTAAGCGGCATCTATTCATACCTTTGAAAAATGAATCCACTTCATTGTGTCTACAAATAACCGTCGTATATAAAAAGGCGAATGCGGAAAGTGTAACTTTCGATTATCAATGCATAAACAACATTATAAAACTACCAGCACACACACTAAGTTTATAATGGTACTACTATGATTATATCAAAAATTCTTTAAGCAGTATGCGGAAAGCAGCGAGATAATGATATTCACGTATAAACGGACACGATTATAAGGTTCGATTCAATCTTCTTCTATTTTATGAGACACGTATCGATGTCTTCCTCGCAATTTCAAAAAACTTACAAATTACTACTATTTTTGAGAAAACATCGACATATGTTGGAAAGTGAGATAATGCAACCGATAAGTGGAGTAGCAAAAGAAATATCATTTTCATCTTAATCGCTTCAGAGAACTCGGTTTTCTATTGCACAATACATTTTATAAGAAGTGCAATATGCAAATTAGAAGTGACTTTATAACATATTTTTAAGAGCTATCGGGCAGTTGCATCTTTAAATCAGGTTATAAACAATTGTTAAGGTCCTAATAAAGTTAGCGATTATGGGTGTAGTATTAATTGACTAAAACAGTCATCAGCATCAATGATCAATTATATACAATTTCGGAAATTTGAAAAATTATATTTAAATTTATAAAATCCTTCAAAGATGAATATCCTCGCAAGGATTCCTTAAAGTAGAGGGGTGAAAATAAAACCACTAGCTTGGTTTTAATTTGCCGACATTTCCCTCGAGCCTCTGGAGTTTTATCAAGGCCTCTTTAAGCTAGCTAGTGAATCACGTATAACATTAAGAACAAAATGCCAACACGTGTCTATAAAAACATTTAAACATTAATTAATACATCTTCCGAGATTGGACGTGACGAAATAGTAACCGTAGTTGCTAAAGTTGGGCCACCTATCCACTTTCTAGACCGAAAGAAGTTTACAATGACTCTGGGCGTAGAAGCCTCAATTTTTACATTAACCAAATCAATAACTTTGATTAATTGCCGTCAATAAATAAAATTTGTGTATAAATAACAAGACGCCTTGATAAAGCTTGCACAGGCTCGAGCAAAACGTCGGCAAATTCAAACCAGGATAGGGGTTTTATTTTCATCTCTACACCTTAAGCAATCCTTGCGAGGATATTAATCTGAATTTCAAATATTATGTTGTAACTAGAGCAGAATCAACACTTTTTTTTTTGAAGATCGTCAATGATTCAATTATTTTACTTTCATTTCTTGAGTTTTAAAACAAGCATCAATAGAGTTTACTCTAGTAGGCATTTCATCTTCGGACTCCTTAAATAAGCACACGATTAATTAGAACAACAAAATTGCTAAACCGACATTATTATCATGTGTAAAGTTTATGAAATGCAAGACGTAAAGCACATCACTAGAATTGCTAGTAATTCGTCCGCGTATAAAATTCCTATGGAATGCAATAGAATGCACATGATTCATAAATTCCTTCTAGTGACCGTAAAGAAAATGTGGTAAGGACTATTCTTTTAGTGAGTCTGTAGATTTGTATATTTGCCAATATTGACCTACGCAAATCGTTACAAGAAGAGTATCACTTTTCACTTTACATTTTCAAAATTGAGAAAATGTGTAGGTAATTATATTTATTTCTATGTTAAGATTTCTTCCCAAACATGAGTTTTTTGGAATTAATCGTGTTACCATGTTCTTGGTGCTATTTTGAATGGGTTCCTATAAATCAGCTTATTGGAAAAAAAAGTTGTACAAAAATTTTCATGGCATCTTAGATCCTTCCTTTCATATTATTTTATCGTTGGGAAAAATGTAGCCTATTTCCTTTTTTGTTGCATTATCTAGATTTCTCCATACATCTTTTTTTTGTGGAATGTTTACCAATAGATTTTCACTATTTGGAAGTTCATTAACAT
Source organism: Abscondita cerata (assembly GCA_030710515.1). Taxonomy (NCBI): domain Eukaryota; kingdom Metazoa; phylum Arthropoda; class Insecta; order Coleoptera; family Lampyridae; genus Abscondita; species Abscondita cerata. The sequence goes on from JALBCR010000093.1 coordinate 41,437, forward strand.
TTCGTCTTACGATTCTTATTTTAAAACCACATCTTCGAATGTACAGTGTGGTCACAATTGGTCCGTTTTGACAGCAAAAGTAATTCCTGGATAGATAGAGCAAAATTAACTAACTTGTGATTTTTGAGAAATATTTAATGGCAAAAGGTGCATAGCGTTATCTTCACTGTCACTGGCGCTTTTAAATATTCCGTGATGTTGAAAATTGTCCATAACGTTTTTTGTAAAAGGAATATTCAAACTCTGTGAACACATTCTTTAGGCACTTTTTTAAGAGCAACCAGTGACACAATGAAATTTTTTCTGTAGTCACTCATTTGACAAGAAATGAATAATATTTTTTTTTTAATGGAAGTCATGGTTCACTATAATTTTAATAAAATACTTTTATTTAGCCCTTTCCAAAAATATAAATTTTTGGATATTAATTTCTGAAAATGACGGAATTATTGAATGTTTTACCTTTACATCAAATCGGGCCTTGAAAGAGTTGCAGTTTTATTTGACATTATCAGTTTATAGTAGTGTCATGTGTAGCTATTGAAGTTTGGTGTTATTTACAGTTGTATTAAGTTTATAAATTTAAATTTATGCATGAAAATTTTGAATAGTACGATATGTTAATGTGTTACATATTAACAAACGAAAATTCACAAGCAGCTAGTGAATTTTACATTAATACGTTTCCTAAGCGCCGCCAAACTCATAACTTAAAAGAATGTTTAGAAAATTAAAAAGTAATTTAATAACATATGGAAGCTTTCAAAAGCCAAGAGCAAAACATTATAATATATGCGAAGAAAATGAAAACCAACAGTGAAACGTAATTGGAGAAATAATAGATCATCCTAACACCTCTTGTCAAACATTGTCTCGTGTAACAGGTGTTCCAAAAACGAGTGTGTTGAAAACACTTGCAAAACATAAATTTAAGCCGTTCAGAACAAGAAAGATTCATCAACAAACGCTCCTAGAAGATTAAGATTATGTCAGTGGTTTGTTGAAGGGGCCCGATTTTTATGATAGTAATTTAACAGGAAATAATTATGTAAACAATTTGCGCACCCATATTGTTCCGTTTCTAGAAGATTTGTCTTTAGCTATTGCTAGAAATATTATATTATCAACAAGACGGTTGTCCTCCACACAACGCCATAGTTACAACCGATCTTTTAAACAAAGAGTTTAGAGATAAATGGATTGGTACTAGGGGCCCCATATCTTGGCCTGCTAGATCATGTAATCTAACTCTCTAAATTTTATTTATGAGGGAGATTAAAGGATCTGATGTTTAAGGGAAAAGCTATTCAGACAAGAGAGGACTTGATGGATGCTACTAGGCAAGCTTTTGAACAAATTAGGCCAGTTGAATTAAGAAATTACTGTAGCTCTGTGCGTAGAACATGCTTAGTATGTATTGGACAAGGAGGTGCTCAATTTGAACACCTCCTTACTTGAGTTTTGCGTTTTGTTCTATATTATCTTTGTTAAAACTCTAAATGAATGAACTTTATTTGACTTTTAAATACATGGTATGGTATTAAACTATAAAATAATATAAAATTAATAAACAATTGAGTAAACAACTCAACAGTTCAATCCTACAAAACCCGCTTCAATGTAAATGTAATGATAAAATACTCCGTCATTTTTGGAAATAAATACTCCCAACTTTATATTTTTGAGAAGGGCTAAATAAGAGTATTTTACCAAAATCATAACCAACTATGACTTCCATTAAAAAAAATAAAATTTTATTTATTTCTTATCAAATGAGTGATTATAGAAAAATTTTAATTGTGTCACTGGATTGCTCTTAAAAAAGTGCCTAAAGAATGTGTTGATAGAGTTTGAATATTCCTTTTACAAAATAAATTATGGACAATTTTCAACATGACGGTTGGTAGTGAAGATAACGTCATGCAACTTTTGCCATTAAATATTTCTCAATAATCGACTTCATGACATATCAGTTAATTTTGCTCTATCTAGCCAGGAATTGCGTTTTTGCTATCAAAATGGACCAATTGTGACCACCCTGTACTGCTCATTTTTGGAAAATTTGCCCACAATCGAGTTGACGTCTCCTGTATTCATGATATAGTAACAAACATGTTTCATAAGTAATATTAAAGAAAACATTGTACAGAGTGTTATGTGAAAAAATTGAGTAATATTCTTCATCAAAAAAAAATTAAGTAGGGTTTTCTCTATAAATTTTTTTGTTAAACTCACCTGAGTTACACCCTATCAAAAAGCGTGAATGAAATTGGTTTTTAATATTTTTCTTAAAAATGGGTAAAAAGTATGACATTGGCGATTGTGCGAGATTTGCTTTGAACAGTTTTTGAGCAAAAAAACTAGACGCCACTGCTATGTCTTGATGAACAGATTAATCTTGAAATTCACATTTACTTTTTTGCTAATGAGGTTTTTTCGTCCAACGCATAATTTTCGCAAAAAAAAATATTTTTGAGCCTGAATAATACATGAACCTCAATATTTATTACTGCAAAAGACTTCATACATTAGTAAATATCTGATAATAAATAATGGGCCGATGAAAATCCATCGCCATAACTGTGGTCCACCATTAACATCAATTTTTTCTTAAAATTAGGGCAGGCGTTGTAGATAGTTATTTAATCGGGCCACAATTTCTTGTTTGCGTTTTAATGGTGAAACGAATCGCAGTTGCTGGATGATGTGGACTATTTCAATAAATAACCTCGAACAGTAGGTAGATCACCACAAGTAACGTTTGGCCGATCAAAATCCTCTTTTTATGAAAACATCTCAAGTCTCATCTCAAGTGCGACATTTTCCATACACTCGACAATCGATCACCAACTAGGGATATAGAAGAGTTTGTAAATAATGAATCAAATATAATGTATGTTTTTACATTTTGAAATTCTAATCCACAAAAAAGTTCTAGATAATAAAATAATAAGGGGGTGTTAATTTTTTTTTGTGAGTTTATATCACATACAAAATTTGACGTCTCTAATTTGACCCCCTTTGACATAGGGCGACCTCACTTAATTTTAAAGTTTTAATACAGTAATATCATTTATTCATACAATGAACTCTTGTTAAGGAATCTATATTCAACAAATTAGAAAATTATGTTGTCACTTATTTTTAGTGAACCTCGAGAAAAATTACGTTACTTTTACACACGATTTGTAAAATACCATTTCTTGAGCATACACAGAATTGCAACTATAAACTAATAAAAATGAAACAGCCGAGCAATTAATATAAACAGAACATGAATCTACTTTTTTTGTTTACAGAATGTGTCCTGGCACCGTTTGTTAGTGGTTCAACGTCACAGAAAATACCATTTGTTTTCCTACCATTAAAAGGACAAATCATTCATCCGAGCAAAGAAATTAATTTTACAGGTATGTAACAATACTATACATAATATTATTCGCTTCGATATTTTCACATCATGCACGTGTTGCAACACAAATTGAACAATACGTGATGACGTTTCTTGATTTTTTTTCTTTTACATCTGTCGGTGGATGAGGACGTTGCCTTTACATTTTTTATAATTAATTCAAAAGTAATTACGCATATGTTATGGTATAACTGTTATGTTTTTCATTAAATAAAAGTGAATTCAACAAGCATGAACGTAGTTAAAATACTGCATGTCTGCATTATTGAGTTCTTTAAACTTATACGTACGTTTTTTTTTTTATTTATAAAATGTGTTTAGTGTATTTCAATAATTCAATGCGCAGTGCAATAATTAGAGTATGCATTTCCACAAAAAATTAATGACAAGAACAAGTAATGCGACACAGCGACCTATAAATTTTGAAAAAAAACACCTTAATAAAAGTTGTAAAAAATATGATTTTCTTTTGTCTGTATAATTTATTACTCTGATGTTATTATTTATCTTATACAGGGTGTCCCACCGGGAACGCCATCGATAGATTATAGAAAAACTGTACATGGAAAAAATTTGAAAATTTGGTAGTATACTAACATCGACGGGGGCAGTTCCGTTAAAATATTTTCAAAATGGTGACACTTTCGGTTATACCGGAAGTAGGTGTCAAGTTGCTTATTTTAAATGGAACATCCTATATATTATTCTATTTTTGGATTTTGCACAAAATTGTAGACACATTTTGTGTATAATGTCCTATACCTAAGTCTAACTGTTTTGGACTTATTTTAAATTTTATGTCAAAAATGACGTTTTCAGGCCTAAACAAAATTATAAAATTTTCCTATACTAATGCCTTTATTATTTAATTGGAATAGGTTTTCTTGTAGCAGGGGACCTATTTTAGTGGGCTATGTCGATATTTTGATAATAAATTAATACAGGGCGATCAAAAAAGGATTAAAATTAAATTCAAAAACACGTCAAAAGTCATTTTTTTAAATGCAAGCACCATGTTTTTATAATTTTATCTTATTTAGCATCAAAAATAAGGTTGACTTTGTACAAGGTTGTCTATTCAAAAATTCATGGTTTTCGAAATATTGGCAATTTAACATTTTTTTGTTGCACAAATGCTATTGATTTCTTTTAATATGAATGGTTATTCCTAGTTGGCCATGATGGCGTTAGAAAACAATCATCTGTCAAGGATATGTCAAACTGTGTGTATCAAACTAAGAAATGCCAACAGTTAACTGTACCGACTGTGAGTGTTAAAGTGCATATCGTTATCAAAGCGATAACTTATTATGCTTGAAACACACGTGTGTCGATAAAGCCAAGTAATTACTTGTACAGTATTACACACGCAACGAAAGAACACCTGGCTTTATCGACACACGTGTGTTTCAAGCATTTAAAGTTATCGCTTTGGTAACGATATGCACTTTAACACTCACAGTCGGTACAGTTAACTGTAACACATGTTCTTAATATAACTTTATCACATTGTCCATAAATAATAAATAAATTTAAGTAATCTTCGTTTGTATAATTTAAGCGTCCCGGCATGATTATTGAAAATTTTTAACAGTTTGACATATCCTTGACAGATGATTGTTTTCTAACGCCATCATGGCCAACTAGGAATAACCATTCATATTAAAAGAAATACAATAGCATTTGTGCAACAAAAAAAAAGTTAAATTGCCAATATTTCGAAAACCATGAATTTTTTGAATAGACAACCTTGTACAAAGTCAACCTTATTTTTGATGCTAAATAAAATAAAGTTATAAAAACATGGTGCTTGCATTTAAAAAAAATGACTTTTGACGTGTTTTTGAATTTAATTTTAATCCTTTTTTTTTTGATCGCCCTGTATTAATTTATTATCAAAATATCGACATAGCCCACTAAAATAGGTCCCCTGCTATTTCAATTAAATAATAAAGGCATTAGTATAGGAAAATTTTGTTTAGGCCTGAAAACGTCATTTTTGACATAAAATTTAAAATAAGTCCAAAACAGTTAGACTTAGGTATAGGACATTATACACAAAATGTGTCTAGAATTGTGGGTAAAATTCAAAAATAGAATAATATATAGAGTGTTCCATTTAAAATAAGCAAGTTGACACATACTTCCGGGTATAACCGGAAGTGTCACCATCTTGAAAATATTTTAGCGGAACTGCCCCGTCGATCTTAGTATACTATCAAATTTTCAAATTTTTCCCATGTACAGTTTTTCTATAATCTATCGATGGCGTTCCCGGTGGGACACCCTGTATACATTAACAAATTTAAAGTTAAAAAAAATGTAGAAGAGATATTTTTGAAAATACAAGAATGCCCCTTTCTAAAGTGCCATTTCATCATAACCGATTATGCCCAAAATGTAATCCAAACTCCCAATATCAAGTTTTATCAATCTCTAGATATATCTACAAGTACCTAGACTTTAAAAGTGAAAAATTTCTTTATTTATGAAATTATTCTAAAAAATCCTACCAATTTGCATAACCGATTACCCCAAAACTCTAATATAATTTTGTTGCTGGTTTAAAGTACGCGAACAATTGTGTTCATTATGTATTTTTAATTCTTCAATCTATTACGGCACTGCAGTTTTCTAACAGATATTACCTTTCATCCATTAAGAAAAGCAGCGTCATCAGCAGATAAGTCCGTATGGTATACAAAATGTATAGTATAGTAGAAGAACACCCTTGTGACCCACTAATAATATTCGAATACGCAATGCTAGAGAGACTACAAAAGTACTTAAATAAATATAAAATTTTAACAGACGAACGAAAAAATCAGTTAATGGCCAATGTAACAACATTCTTAGACAGCGGTGAATGCCCCACTGGGATATTTTGTGATCTCAGTAAAGCATTCGATTGCGTTGATCATAATATTCTACTTACTAAACTTTATTATATCGGCATTCGTGGACCTGCAGTTAAGTGGTTTAAATCGTTTTTAACAGACAGAACTCAGTATGTGCAAATTTCTCTAAAACAACACAATAAAATGCAATCTTTCAAAGCCAATGTAAAATCTGTTCAAATTGGAGTACCTCAAGGTACAATCCTGGGTCCCATACTTTTTATTATCTACATTAATGATTTAGTAAGTTATCTAAACCTCAACTCAAAGGTTTCCGTTACGTCGTATGCAGACGACACATCTCTTGTATTGTCCAATAGCAATGTGAAAATTCTCCAAAGCGACTGTGATTCGGCATTACTTAACTTGAGTAATTGGTTTGCAAATAACTTGCTGTATCTCAATACTGATAAAACATACTTTATGCAATTCCATTCCCGTCAAAGAAAAAATCTGGAAGAAGTAAATATCAAATTTAATAGCATTTCTTTAACAAAAGCTAGGTCTATTCAATTTTAGGAATATCGTTAGAAGATACATTAGAGTGGTCTATACACAGTAGTCAATTAACAAAAAACTAAATGTATTTTGTTTTCAAATAAGAAACCTAAAATTTATTTTCCTCAAACCGGAACTTATTAATTTTATAATGCCAATGTATACTCTAGAATTGCGTACGGTATATGTTTTTGGGGTTTATCGCCTTCAGCAAAACAAGTTTTCATAACACAAAAGCGAATAATCAGAATACTTGGAGGTCTAAAACCTGGAACTTCATGCAAGGATCTGTTTGTAAAATATGAAATCCTAACAGTTAGTGGTATATATATTTACGAAATTGCTAAATATATATATTCAAACAAATCAAAGTTTTCAACTCAAAATATGATCCATAATCATTCTACTAGAGCTAATACACTGTTTAGAGTTCCCTTTTGTCGACTAGACTTAAAAAAGCATAATCCCGATTTAATGGGTTTAAAAATATATAACCATTTGCCAGATTATATTAAAAAACCAAGTAATTTAAGTATTTTCAAAAATAGATTAAGAAAAGCACTTATTAAAATTCGTCCGTATACTATCCATGACTTTCTTTTGCTAAACAAATTGCAGTGGTGCAATGAATAATACAATATTGTGTGTATGTATTTTTGACGAACTTTATACATGTCTATTATATGTTAACAAGGTTAATAAATTATTATTATTATTATTATTAATAATGATCGATTCTTGATTCTTTTCACATGTTAACAACTCTTCTAGGCAAGAATTGACAAATTATTCGAGTTTTTGAATTTCTCTTCTAAGTTTTCTTTTTTTTGTGCATGGTTCTTTAATAAGTTCGATACATGGCTCTATAATTTACCTTCAGGTGTGCGTATATCTTTGGCATTCTTGTTAATCGCCGTTTAAGTTGTAATAGTCAACCTAAAAGCTTTATTCTGCACCTATTCATAATTTCTTTTATGACAATTCCATTATCTAGGTTGTTCTGGGGATAAAAATTTTAATAGCCTTAGCTCTTGGTTCATTTTAGGAAAATACCTTTTACCTCAAATACTTCCATCCAGTACATCTGCAGTACTATTCTCTCTTTCTAATGATATTTCTGATTAGATTAGATTAGAAACATAATAAGCTAGCCATTCTCGTTATTGTAAAAACATTGGCATCCGAATTTTGATATTGCGTTTGTTAAATGATTTAAAATCAGAAACCTTTTGGAGAGGGGATAGAATTATTTATGCGTATTCTTTAAAGAATATTTATGGTATTTATATGAAAAAAAAATTTGTCTCCAGTTTTTTTATACCAATGAGAACTGTTGAGTTTCCACACTTTCAAGCTGCAAGACCCTTTCTTCGTCTCTTTTAAGTATCTTCCTCTACAAGAACATTAGCGATCAATAAAATGGTTTTTTCACTTTATCCAGTGCTGTTATAAATAGAGCCACGGTGCTGACTCCATACCACTAACGCAAATTTTTGAGACACGATATTTTGCAACTTTCTGGGCCACGTGTACCTTTAATTTTGCCTTGAATAATATTATGAAGTACTTCGTATTTATCTAATTGAATTAGAACTCTTGTATGTTGTAATGATTATAATATCCCAACACGGGCGTTTACTAACCGAAACGTCGGCGAAAAAAAGAACAGGAGTGTTTAATAGATTAAATTCCTTCCAGAACAGCTCCTAAAAAAAGCCCAACCCATGTTGGGATAATACAATAATTTGTAATCATTTCTCTTAACATGCCCTAGATTTATGAACTTTCTTCTTTTAATGATGTTAAGAATTTCACGTTGTTAGTTCATGCGTCATAGTTCTTCCTAATTTGTGACCTTGTCCATTCATGAGATCCTTAAAATTCTGCCATAAGTCTATATCTCAGTCGCCGTAAGCGGCCCCGCTTCCGCTCCATACATGTGGATATTGAAGACGTAACATCTTAATAAATAAATACAAAAGGGAATGAAAAATCTTTACAGCTCAAACTATTCTTCATCTTTTGAAAAGTTTGTCTTGATTGCTTTAACCTATATCTAATTTCCTGTCTTGAATCCCAATATTCGTTGACATAACAGCCAAGATATGATGTTTCTCTCTCTACCACTTCCTCTCCCACTAGTATATTATTTTGCATGACATTATGTTGTTTACTAACAATTAGCCATTTGGTTTTCTTGACATTGAGTTTGAACCCCATTTGGTTTGTCATTCTAGGTAAGACCTTCTGTTCTTTCTTCAAGAGCCTCGCGAATATTTTTTCGAATATAATTTAAACAACAGGCAGAAATAACAGCTGGTGATCCACACTAACAACCACTGTCTGGCCCCCATAGAAATTAGCTACTATTCTGAGAACATGATGTAAGCACCTATATGTTAAATAAGGCCTCGCATGCACCAAACCACTAATTGGGTGAAAAATACTCTTAACTGAGAAATAGACGTCACTCATCAAACTGATACTTTTATAGTCTTTACAATAGTTTGCACTGGTATTTGTAAGCAAAGTTTAAAAATAGATTTAAGCCAGCCTTGCGGAATCATACCACGTTTATGAATACTCTTTGGCTGGTGTAATTGAATAATGTTTTTTATATAATTTGTCTATTTGCTAGTTTGTCTTGAGTATTTATTAATAACTGTTTACTTTCATTCATAGGAACTTGAATGTTTCTCTTTGGACTTATACCTGCTGCTGCAAGTTTGAATTTTTTGAAATTTCAATAGATTCATGCTTCGCTTCAAGTCTTCTATCTCTTTATACCGTTCTTGTACCCATTTTTATTTTGTTTGTCCCTCTTGGTGTTTTTTGTAAGGTCTTTTGAGATTTATCAGACTTAATATTTCTTCAGTCATTCATTTCGTGTGCTTGGTTGTGTTGGATTTTAATAAATTATTATTTATGTCTCGAATTACTGTGTTCATTGAATTCCAGGTCATTTCAATATTATTATTATCTGGACTAATGTTGGGGTTGATATTTTCCTGTTTCCGAATATCTTCTGCTATTTCTAGATTTTGAAATTTTCGAATATCTAGTTTCATTTTTATTATATTGATCAGTAAAAATACGTGATCAGAGAAGACATCAACACCAGGATAGTTCTTTAAGTAAAATGTGTGTCTTGCGACATCTCGTGTAAACATTCGTGTGAACAGTTTAAACTAAGAAAGATGCCAACAGTTAACTGTAACGTCATGTGTGTGTTAAAGTGCAAAGCGCTGCATCAGGTGTTCTTTTGTTGCGTGTGTACTTTTGTACAAGTTATCTTGGCTTTATCGGCAACGTGTGTTACAAGCATTAAAGCTATCGCTTAGGTAGCGCTTTGCACTTTAACACACACATGATAGTTCTTTAGTTCATTACGATGTTTTCCACGTTATTATCTATGTTAGATACCCAAGTAGAATCATTTTCCTTATGCTAAATGTAGTGAAATATATTTAGAAAAAAAAAGTACTAAGTGAAGCATAGAAATAAAACCATAGTGTAGAATATCTTATACGTACTCTGTAAAAATTTCGACTCATCAGACAATAAAACAACTTTATTTACAGCAGACATAGTGGACAAAATAAAAGATTTTGGTGGAGTAACCTTTACATCATCATATCAGAATGTTGATGCTAGTGTATAAATGAAAATTCTAAAACAGTTATGAAGCTTTTAAAAGTATACAACTTAATTCGTTATCTCCGACAAAAGGTGCATCAAACCAACATATTAAATGACAGCACGCATTTGTACAATAGTGAACTTACACTCGAGTTCTCTCACTCCGGAAGAGTCCCAAAAGGACGAATCAGCTGTCGAGCGATTCTGGGTGTTTGTTTGCTATTGTACAATTTCTTGCGAAGTTACAGCAAACGATTCGCTGTTGTTATTTTTGATAACACTATTTGGCTTGTAATGGTTGTTGTTTACAAAATAACAAAAAGAAACGACGGCTCTAGCGGAAGAACCTAGAAAAAAAACTAAAGGGAATTCGGCTCGATGTACCGCACTTAAGTTCGTGGAGGATAAATTATTTATAGTAGTTAGATCAGCAGTGTCCGGCTTCGTGGGAGAGTCGCGGAGGTCGTTGAAGAACTATAAGAAATTAGACTGCTGTCTAACAAGGCGCCACCCGCTGATAAAAGAAAGAAACAAAACCGACCAACAGGAGATCAACTGGTTCCACTCAAAATCCAATACGCCAAATCGAACACAAACCAGAGAGAAAGACAGACAATTCAATACAACAAACAAATCTTAAAATACTAGAAGAATGTGACAGAAATAGGAAGACTGTCGCATATAGTCACGTGCGACAGCAGCAGCCTCGCTTAACAATAAATAAGGCTCGGAATTAATATGTCGAATTTCAGGTAAGCTTTAGTTACACTCGAATTAAAGTTATCATTCCAATTGAGGATTGGCTACTAGTAACACATATCACTTACACACGGCGATTTAAACAAAACTTAAACTAGGATTAAAGTGGTGAGTACCTTCCGCAAACCCAAAAGGCCTTTTGTGTCCGCGTCAACCGCTCTAAGTAAAGCGCCCGAGCCCGTATTGAGCTGATTAAAACAAACGTTTGGTTGTGGAGTGTACACCAAATAAAAATTTACTTAAATAATAGAGATCAAACCGTTCTATGTCATATGTACTTGAGCTGAACGCATTATCACTGAATAAGTGGCTAAAATACTAAAACTTAGCTGTAATCGGTACGATGTAGTTCCGAGAATGAAGGTGTTCTGCTAGCGACGGTATCGACAGTTCGGGAAGTTAGATACTCCCAGGATTCCTCTTAGGGGAAGTGTGCAAAGAAGAACAGAAGGCGAAGAAGTTATGAAGCATAACCAACCCCTGTAGACGTAGTATCCGCCGGTTGTCTGCAGCTTAATTATTGCGAAACCGTGATGTTGTCTTTAATTGATAGGGAAAGTTCTTAATCAGCCACTCGAGCACCCTCAAGATTTATCCAAGTATAATACACAACGAGAACATAAGGTCAACGCAACGTGCTAAAAGCATACGTAGCAATTAGAATTAATACAAACAGGAAAGAAAAGAAGCAAAATGTACTCACGGTGAATTTAGCCGGATTAACCTTAAACACCAATTTGAATTGGAAATCTTGAACCCCAGATTAATATTTTTTGTAGAAATTTCAACTTCAAGAAGTATGCTAAAACACCCGTATGTACGAAACAAAAAAGAAGATGTCCGCTGTACGTATAGCAAATCTCGTCAAATTTGATTTTTCACCAATAGAAAATTAGCAACATGCGCGTCAAATACGACTTTCGTTGCAACATACTACTCGCGACACACGTTTTAAGACGGCTCTCGACATACGTCCTATATTCGGAAAATAAAACCGTAACAGGTTATAATTAAAGAAGGATTGACTTAAGTAACTGCTTTTATACATCTGTCGACAAAGTAAATTAAATGAGACTACTTGCAAGTCCAGCAATGGAAAAATAATTCTTCAACACCTTCTAAAGAATGGGGATGACAAACAGATAATTATTTAAAACCAATCAAAATAACACAACCAGCAACACCTAACAAAATTTTAAAAATTATATTTTGCTCTCGCACAACAGTATGCGGTTCAGTGTGTGGCTATAGAAAAAATGCAAAAAATCATCAAAATTGGAGATGTTCTCGAGGAATTCTCAGGAAAAAAACGCAACCATACTTTTAGCATTAATTCCTTTTCTATGTGGGTATTTTTTTATGCCACTATTCATTTTGGCTAACTAACGGCATATTTAATTAATTAACACCTTCTATTCACAGAATTCACTCTATATAAACTCATACTTCAATGGTAATTAGATGAAGAAAATTATTCGTTTGCAACTTTTCAAGAACAAAATGGGTGGGGCGCAGTTACTAGTCACTATTCAATTATTCTATTGTACTTTTCATGCGAAAAACCTATTGTTCTCAATCAGTCTGCCTGTCAGTTACAAATTACTAATACTATTTTAGTGTGCTATAAGAACCCAGTTTTATCATTTGTGCAACTAACGAATACATACTTAGTCATTGTCACAGAAATCACAGTAACTTAGGAATTCAACTACGACTCGATATCAACAACAATCACGAAGCAACTAAACAACTCGGGTTAAACCGACGGTAGAGTCACCTACATATCAGAACAATTTTTTGGTACATTTAATTCATATGAGTTGCGTATCTTCCGAAATGTTTCAACCAACTATTTTAGGTAACATAGATGAAGTCAAAATAATACTTTAGAAAAAGTAATTTTTAAATTTTCATTTAAATTAAATTTAAAAATTCATTTTCTGTTTTCCAATAAAATTTACCGAAAAAATAATTTTAATTTCAATAATTTAAACAAACTTTATATAATTCTGATCATAAATAATGAAATAATAATTAAATCATGTTTTACTATTATCTATCTTAACGTAGATCTAAAACGCTAAACGCCGTTTTTTGCTACTTCGAAAACGTCTACATTAGCAATAAATTAAGACGGAGATTCCAATTAACTTTTTATCACTAATTAAAAAGTAACCGAGTCTTTTTTAATAATTCAAAAATTACGTTATGTAATTAAATCACCGAATGTCGACAACCATTAAAATCAACAATCTAATGCTTCGTTAGAAAAAGTAGCAAGACAAGTAAAAAAAATTAATGTTTCTTATTTACCGCCAAGCGTCAGTTATCATGAAACGTAATTAATCTCAACACATGTTGTATAACCTTACGTTTTTTTAAAAGACGTATACTTTGTAACGTTTTCAAACGGCAACATTTATTGTTAAAATCCAACATTACACGTCCTACCGATTAACAATAAATAATTTCTGCAACTTATTTTACTACCAACAACTTTCCAATAATACTTGTACCTCCCAAGAGGTTTGTAATTTGGAAAGAGTTACAATCATCACATTAGCAACACCACATTGGAAAGCTTAAGGGTACAGTGTAATAACTGTTTTACAAATATACCATTATTTTACATTTTAGTCTATTATCAGCACCCGCCGTATTATTTAAAAAAATCATAATATTTTATTTTCATGCGTTAATTACTTTTTTCTGCGAAAAATCATGTACGTGATTAATTAACTTAATAAAGTACACGTTTACATTTGCGTACGTTAAAAGCTATCATTAAATTACATTTCCCAGAGTTTAAATGTAATTAATTTTAAGTTACAGTCGCATGTTTTCACACAATATATACTATTTTATCTACAGCATATGATTTATTCACTTTGAAAAGTTGGGTATTCACAACATAAGAAAAGTTTAAACCCGCTGTTTTAAGATAAATTCTGATTGTTATCGTTATAAAGCGGACATGATCATTTAGAAAAACAACAGTGAACAAAATAAACGGAATTAGGAGAATTTTAATTTCTTTAAATGTTTAGGTATTTAAATACAATTTATAAGTAGATTAATGTAAAGTGATGAGAAAATATAAGAACGGTTGTAAAAACATTAGATTTGCATCTTTTCAACAAAATCATATATCTGAGGTTTCGGGAAATCATAATTTTAAATAATAAATTAATTATTAATTGCATTGTAATCGGATACTAAATTTCGACGTTTGAATTCGTTTACGATTTGTCAAAAAATAGTAATAATAATTAATGTTACTAGGACTTATTTGACTTAAATTAGTCATTTAGTATTTGCCAAAAATATTCAAAATAGTAGTTTTTGTCTAAATTGGGATTTTTCTCGCAATGGCGCAAGAGTGATAGGAAGTCTAATTTTCACAAAAATAAATTGCAAACAAAATTTTTAGTTCGATACGAAACCCTGAATCGCACAACATTATTCAATTATACCATTTTATGAGTACTTACCTCGGAAAGTCATTCCCGGTTTTTCTAACAGATGTCGCTAGGCTTAAGTATGCAATGTTATGATTTGACACATATGTCATTTTATTCTACTGACATCAAGATTCAAAACTATACATGTCACATGCTCTAACTTTAAAAACATGTGAGGCGTGATTTCGACAATTCAAAAGTGGCAATTTCGATGTGCAAGACAAAGAACGTTCTGGTAGACCGAAAAAGTTTTAAAACTACAGGAGTTATTGGATGAAGACCCAAACCAAACTCAAAAACAGTTGGCAGAAGCGTTTTATGTGGCCCAAGAAACGATTAGCGAGCAATTACAAGCAATGAGGAAAATCCAAAAGATGGGAAGCTGGCATCAATTGAATAACAGGCAAATGGAAAATCAAAAATCATCTGTGAAATGCTGCTTCAAAGGTATGATCGGCAATCATTTCTGGATCGAATAGTAACGGGTAATGAATAATAGATTTTGAAAACCCTAAGCGCAAAAATCATGATTTTCACCTAGCAAATCCGGCCCATCAACTCCAAGGCCAAATCGTTTTGATCGCAAGACAATGCTCTGTGTTTGGTGAGACCAGAGTAGCGTGGTGTATTACAAACGCTTGAAACCTGGTGAAACAGTTAATAATGATCGCTACCGATAACAAATCATCAAATCACGATAACGCGCCGCGCCGTCTCATACATCAAAACCTGTCAGGAAGCGTTGAAAAACCACTTGGATGGGACATATTATCGCACCCATCATACTCTCCAGACCTTGCCCCGTCCGACTATTACCTCTTCGCATCAATGGGACACGCGCTTGCAGAACAGCACTTCGCCAATTTCGAAGAAGTTATAAATGGCTCAATGAATGGTTTTGCTCAAAAGACAAACAGTTTTTTCGGGATGGCATCCATAAATTACCTGAAAGATGGGCAAGATATATAGAATCAAACGGCCAATACTTTGAGTAAATAAATTTTTCCATTTTCTTGGAAATTACGTAATTTTTTTTCCAAAAAAAACCGGTAATGACTTTCCGATACACCAAGTATATACTTTTAACGACAAATAAGTTTGGCGTGACATCTAGTGTCACAATATCCAAATGGTAATTTACAATTGAGTTTTCTAACACCTGAAGCGTCCCAAAAGGCTGTCTAGTGATTCTTGATCTTAGTAATTCCGATGCACATTTTCTTTTTAATTGCATTACTATTTGTCTGAACCAAAACTATTTCACTTTAAATAATATCATTTATGAACAACCAAAAGGTTTTAGCCTTCTCGCTGAAATCTTTATGCACAATTTAGAAGAAAAAATTCTCAACACCAATAATAATCTAATGAGATTGTAGAATTATTTTTTATAAAAGGTATGTCGACGATATTTTTATCATATTTAATGGGAATAATTCTGGAATTCCAGCAGCAACAAATTTTTTCAACACTTTTGAAACAGCATTAAATTCACACATAAGATTTCAATTAATAATTGTATTCCCTTTCTTGTTTTGTTAACAACCTTTGAACAAAACCGACTTAAGTTTCAAGTTTTTTCAAGTTTACGAAAACCCATCCTAATTCATGTCAAATCGAATCATCTATGGTCACATAAAATAGCACAAACTATATACCCTTATAACACAACGATTTTACTTTAGAACTAGAATTTTAGCTATTGAAAATTTGCACGTAACAATTCAACAACACCTCACTTTCTCAGAACCATAATTTCACTACTATAACATACGTCAATAATTACTTTGATAAATTTGCTCAAGTATTTAAGAAATTTAACTTAAGAGTCGCTTTCAAAACAATAAATCCCATTACCTTTACCAAAAACAACACGTATTAAAACTGATAAACTTTACCAAAAGGGTGTGTATAAGATTTCTTGTGGTTCTTGCCCTAAAACTTATGTAGGTTGCACAACCTTTAATATCAGAGCAAACGAACACTACAGGTGCATTCGATTAAACAAACCCAACAATTCGCAAAACATATTTTAGAACTAAACCATAATTTTAACATCAATTTGAATATTCAATTTTTATATATTTCCAATAACAACCAAATTATTCCTAATCTAGAAAGGTTTTACATCATTCAAACTTTATCTAAAAACAATACGAATTTATTAAACATACATTTAGATTATACGCACTTTGACTTCATTAAACATATCTTGAATAAAGTTTATAATAATTGAAGAACTTGTTTGAACTTTTAATAGATGTCATACTTGTGTTGCTTTTACTTAATTTTGTTGTCACTAGATGTCTCATTTGCACTTAAGGTTTTTGTTTACATTACTGTAATTGTCGGCACGTCTTGGTTCCCTTTACTCGACATATCGGATTTAAAATTCAAATTTAAACATTTAATTCTTCAAATTAAGGCGCTGCCTATGGCGAATGACCTTGAAACGACGTATTTGACATGGTTTAATTCAAAAATGGGTATATAGTAAATTTTACAACAGTTGTTTGGTTTGGACTTTTATGAAGTGATTTTAATCATCAAATATTTCACATACTGCTTATAAACACTAAAAAAATTATTTCAAAAATACCTGTGCTGTAACATTAAAAATGCGTTTAACTCGGAAACCACTCAATTTACAGGTTAAACTCAAATAACACTAATTATAGATCTACACATTTTCTAGTGATTCGCTCATTAAAATTATCAAGTAATTAACACAAATTGATTTATTTTGAAATAATTGCTGATTACTGTCAGTATGCAGTCGTAGACTATTGAGGACGATATAACTTGTATAATATCTATATGTATATAACAAACATGTTCAATTTCAAATTGGAATATCGCTGTTGGTCTTTCCTAAAAATTTTACTAACTGCTATTTTTAGATTATGCTAATTTTATTAATTTTTAAGACTTGAAAATGGTGGCCATGTGGTCGCTGAAACTGGTAGTCGTTTCTTTATACCAATAAATTACACTAGGAGCTGGTACACTATTTTTCATCCCTAATATTACTCTAAATATTTAAAAAATTCGAAAATCTGTGTAATTTAACAGCCCTTTTGGCTACATAGAAAATGCCCAAAATCTAATCGGATCTGCGGAATTATAAATAAGGTCTATGTTCTTGGTAATAAAAATTTTTACTAACTATAATCTGTCAGAAAAAGTGAAAAAAAGGGGTGTTAAAATTTTCGGTTTGGAAACCATCGCATTACTCCCCAATCTTATCTCATAAGATGTGAAGTAACAGAACAAAATTAACAATTAATTCAACTTATGATTTCTGTTCTCATTCTGAACTCCACACATTCATTTAACATATGTTCTATAGTTTCCCACCCTTCTCCGCACATTCTGCACTTTCTTCTCTTGTCTTCCCGCCAATAGATATTCTCGTTTTCTTCATTTCCACACCTGAACTTTGCTATTATTTTTTTGTCCTGTATCGTCTTCTCACTCTTTAAATATACCGGCATATGTTCTGTAATTATTTCTTTGTATCTTTCGTTGTACTTCAATAGTTTTATTTTTGCCCTTCTTTCCTGATTTTGCGTATATTATCTCTTTTATTATTTCCTCTTTAATGTCTCTTCCATTCATTCTCATCCTCGCCACCTCTTGCAAACCCTCCTCTTTCGTAATACATTTTCCTTTCTTGTTGCCCGTGCTTTATCCTTTGTTTCTTCACCTCTCTCCAACATTCATACAATAATTCGTTTTCCCTGTTTTTAATTATATCTTCTTCATACCTCTCTTCCTCTTTTGTATCTAGAGAAAAATTTCCTATACATATTAAGGTAAAGCCAATTCAAATGCGAATTTCGATAAAATTACCGTCAGCAGAAAGAGGAAAAAGTACCACACATTTTCATCTATAAGTTCAACATGAGCGAGGCAAAGATTTATGGATTTATGGATGAAGATGTTAGAAAAAGCAAAATTAGACAAATTACTAATCGGTTCAAATGTTCACAAATGTATTCTTTTAACTCCTAAATCATCACTAGCATTGATGACAGACGTTTATTTTTAATCGTCAGTGCCCTCATGCATTCTCTGAAACTAAACCGGCATCGGCAGTGCATTCAATAAGCGGAACCAAACCAGCTATCACAGTTTTCTTGTGCTTCTAAAAAACTTAAAAATAAAGAAACAAAAAAGTGAACAAACTAATGAAAATTGTCAAAAAAATACATAAACTTCTTGTTTCTGAAAACTTATCTATACATAAAGTCGTGTTTCATTATGTCCTTCAATCATGCAAAAACGGCTGATAGCGAGAGGTCGCAGGATGGCTAAGACAAAAAAATTACAAGATTTAAATATAAATAAATGAAACCCTATGTACAGAGAACATTCCTGGCACCCACGCCAAAATTGCCCCGTAGACTTAATATTGCTTTTAGTTTGGTCGGACACTATTAACACGCGTGCGCGCTGAGAGGGTGAAATCGATGACCAGAAACAGCTGAAGGGAGTAGTTTTTCAAAAATGAGCCCACTTAGATATAATAGAGACAAATTTCCCGTTAAGCCAAATTGCTATTTGCACAACAGTCTATGCTACCAGTTACTTTGTCATGCACTCTGAAAATTTCTTTGCAAACTTCAATAAAAATGTTTTTGATATAAATCTGATTCATTTATTACGTGGGGCGAAGCCCACAGGTGCAAGTTCTGTTCGAGAGTTATCTCTTGCGTATGTGACCCATGGTACCGTGAATCAAGTCCCCGTGAATAACGCAAAAAAAATATGGAAAAATGTAAGAAATAAAGAGAGATAATAGATAAAATCCATGAAAACAACAAAAATACAAAAGAAATCCTTCATAACACATGAAGATTTGGAAATTAAATGTGGACGGAAATAAAAGGAAATAATAAGATAACATTGGAAATCATGGAAACAAAATTGGGCAAATTAAAGGAATAAAATAAGCGGCAAGGAAGTTCAAAGGAAGGGTAAAAGTATAAGTATGGAAATGGAAATGTTTGTAGGAAAACAATAAAATAATACGAGAACTATTAAAAATGTAAATGGTATGAAAACAACAATTATAACATCCCAAACTGCTCAAAAAATGTGTTGGACAAACTGCACTTGGTTTTGGCTGTAGAATTGAATTTTGACTGATTGAAACATGATGTAGGTAATGTAATTAAAGTCGTCATTGTTGTTTCAATCGCATGGCACATATTTTTCGATATCATTGTCTTTGTCATTTTGATAATTGACTTGAAAAAATGTACTGCAAACAGGTGAGGTCAGCAACATTAACTCAGTTGCTTCCTGAGAGTTTAATTAGCAAATAGTCAAAGGTCAAACTGCTGTTAGTTTGTTTATAATCGTTGGACATACTGAACATAGAAGGTCCAAGAGTTTGTCACTATTTATTTTACATTGGACTCAGTGTAATTAGATCGTTTTTTTTGCATAAATTTGATGACGAATATTCACAGATTGTCGTTCTACTTTAGTTGAAAATTACAAAAAATTGACAAAATGCATTAAGAAAGCCTGCTCCTCAATTGAACTCGATTGCAGCACCAGGAAAAATTCAGAAAATAAATTACGTTAAAAAAACTATAGAAAGCAAAGGAACAAAAGTTACATAAGAAAATGTAAATTGGTAATCTAGATGCTTCAGACATTCACTATTGGGGTGTAATATATGTACAATCATTTGGTAGTTTTGCCTAGAAAGTTTTCCAACAGTTTTGAAAATTGGTAATTTTATAGATTTTTACTTTGCCACCTAGTATCATTGCCGTTCACGCCGCCATATTGGAAAAATTGTGCTTGAAAACCTTAGACTTGAATACAGTTTCTGGACAATATTTCCTTTCAGACCCTTTTTATGATGGTAAAAACTATCACGTGAACATGGTCTGACTACGATACCGACAACTTTAACATCGAATCAGTTTTTCATCACTATCTGTTTGTATACTCAAAATGCCTGTTTGGTCGTCGTAACTGCTTTCATAGCCTTTATAGTCGTTTTGTTTAGATGAATTTATCACGTGACAATTCATTTATCTTTTGGAATTAGGAGACTTGCATCACTTTCTCTCTTTGCTGTGAATCGTACTGTATTTATTTATTCAAGGTTTACTCAAAAGGTCTCTTCCTTGCACGACTATTGTTCCGTTTTGAGTCAGTTAGTTTCTAAATCTACTCCTCATAGGTCTTCCTTCCCTTTTTTGTGCTTCTTTCAATAAGTTTTTCAGTTTTTGCATTTTGTTGCAGTTTACTACTAAATTCTGGCTGCTTCTCCGAAATTTTAAAATAATTTTGGTCACTATTCACTCACTCCTCTAATTTTTTATAATTTTTTGATAATTTTCAACTATTCCTTCTTTTTAGGAGTTGGGTTAAATTAAATAAAACAACTTATTGGGTTGTTCGAACTATAGCGACGTTTCGGAAAACTTTTATAGTGATCGTGTTACCTTCATCGGGCATTTGTGTAGTCACTATATTTAACTATGAACCATGCATTCATAGTTCGATGTTCAATTATAAAACATCTAATTAAAATTTGAACGTTAAACATATATGTAAAAATAAATAGTATATGTATAATAACAAACACGAAACACGAATAAAAAAATGAAATGATATGATAAAAAATATGAAAGCATGGTTCATAATTAAACATAATGACTACGCTTATTGTACTACCGACCAAAGTCCGATAAAGGAAACGCGATCATTATAAAAGTTTTCCGAAACGTCACTATAGTTCGAACAGCACAATAAGTTATTTTACAGACTGCTTACATAACATTAGTGTTAGCATATTGAACTGATCCAGTTTTCGAAAATACTGGTACTAGCGTTGATTGGTACCGGAATATCAAATATTATCTTGGTCAAGGGTCGTTGTGGAATGTATAAAATTTGGCTTAGTTTACGTTTGAAATAATCACATGTCACTGTCACACCGACATCATCAATAACCTACAAATTTCATACCTATTTATTTCAGAACAATGACTTGCCAGATTCTGACACAACAAATATAAAGTAAGACAAACGTTTTACATTCCACAACCACCCTTGACCAAGATAATTTTTGACATCTCGGTACTATACTCAGTATACTATTGGCGCGGAGTAATAAACCTGTCAGAATTATCGAATCTCCCGTATTGCAGTGGCGTAGGTACCTGATACGTTTGGAAAATCATATTTTTAGTAGGTAAATATATTATAATAGTAAAATCTACCTTGATATGAATTATTATGTGGTTTCTTTTATTGTTTCAATCCTTACTTTGTGGAATCTATTTTTCATAGTAAATAATTTAATTCAGCAATATTCCACCGTTTAATAAGATATAAATAGATACAAAACTTTTGTAAAACACAGTATTTGAATATAAAATTAAACTCTAAAATCGATAAATGACAAATGTGTCGTTTCTCAATTTGTCTATTTTAAATTTTAATTTTATATAGGTACGTATACTGAGTTTTACAAAAGTTATGAATCTATTTGTATCTTATTAAACTGTGGAATATTTCAAAAAATTATTTACTATTATGTGGTTTGTTTCTTATTATTACAATTAAGAATCGATATAGCTAAATAAAGTAATTTTAAAACAATTATTCTTTAGCGTCAAAATGTGTGTTGGATTATCTATCATCAGGTAAAGTGGGGTCGTTAGCGCAGTCATTACGGCAGACGGGTTGTAATTTCTGCGAAAGATTACAGATAATTAGTTGTTTGACCGAAGGGCTTCGTATACTTTCTAAATGAAAAATATGTTTAGTTTGTTATTAGCAATGAATCGGCTTGTTTGTTTGTTTGTGTGTTAGTGCAAATAATTTTGAAATGGAAAACTTTTCACCAGCAAAACGTGTTAAAAGTGGTGCGTTATCTGCTAATGAAAAATTATAATTTTAAATGTGCATGACGCTGTTCGATGTCAACACCCTGCAAAAAGTGTCGATGATATTGTAGGATTATGTTCTGCAATGACGGGAATATCAAAATCCACCATTTATAAACTAGTGAGGGAAAGAAAAATTTGGGACAAGTGCTTCACCCACTTCCATCTCCTGGTCGGCGCCCGATGGAATTAGATGATGCAATGAGGAATTCTGTCCGTAGAAAGGTTCACTCGTTCTACTTACGGAAAGAGATTCCTACAATCGATAAGATTTTACTAGCAGTAAATGAGGATGAAAATCTACCCCAAATGAGTCGTAGAACACTGTGGAAACTTCTTCGCAAGTTGAAGTTTACTTGGGAGAAGATAAATAGAAGATCCGTTTTAATTGAAAAACAAGAGATTATTACATGGAGGAGAAATTATCTTCGGGAAATAAGAAAATATAGGCGTGAAGGCAGGCGTATATTCTATTTGGATGAAACCTGGATCAATGCAGGACATACCGTAAAAAAAACATGGCATGATAATACCGTTACGAGTGCTCGACAAGGATTTATAGAAGGGCTATCGACAGGATTTCGACCGCCTTCTGGGAAAGGAACACGGTTAATTATTACTCATATTGGTGTGGCTTTGTAGATGGTGGTTTGTTAGAATTCGAATCAAAGAAAACTGGCGACTACCACGAAGACATGAATGCTAATGTGTTTGAAGAATATTTTGAGCAGATGCTAGATTTGATACCCCAAGGATCTATAATAGTTATGGACAACGCCAGCTACCACTCACGAAGATACGAAAATTTACCTACCAGCGCTTGGAGGAAAGCAGAAATTATAGATTGGTTATCTGTTAAGAATATAACTTTTGAGGATGACATGGTGAAAAGAGAATTATTGGATATTGTTAAAGTTCATAAGAATAAGTATATACGTCATGTTATTGACGAAATGGCAAAGAATCGGGGCATTGAAGTACTGCGTTTACCACCTTACCATTGTGAGCTGAATCCTATAGAGTTGGTTTGGGCTCAAGTAAAAGGTGACGTCGCTCGTAACAATACCACTTTTAAACTCGACGACGTGAAAAAACTTCTGGAAAATGCATTAAACAAAGTAACACCTGAAAGATGGAAGAACTGTGTATCTCATGTCGTTAAGGAAGAAGACAAATGTTGGCAACTGGATAATTTAGTAGAGATAACATTGGAGCCAATTATTATATCAGTAAACACACAAGACAGCGATTCTGATTCCGAAATGGAAATTTCAGACGAGGAAGAAAGTTAAATGACCAAGCGTAATGTGCCTGAAACAGTGTTCTACTCTCTAAACACCATTTATTGTAACCATGAGTGAGTATTGTCAGTTATTTTTAAATATACCTATTTTACCTACTAATGTCTTGTTATTTAAATGAACATTTTTATGCCTGTTACTTTTATCTATTCATTTTGATAAGTTTCCATGACAACCACATAATTTTATAATTGAGCCAAATTTACTTTTTGATGCCTAAAATCGGTCCCCGCAAATTAATTGTAATTGTAATAAATGTACTGACGATATCTGCATTACTATTTTATTTTATATTTATGTCATATATTATTTATATGTTATTTATTTTATTTGTATAGTAGATCACATTACAAATTTTACTTCTTACGTATTATATACCATTATTTTTGTATCTTGGTATAATACCCACATCTACGGCTATGATTCTCGTTTCGTCAGTACCTGGGCTGATGGCAACGTGTTTACACAGATTAAACTATTGTTCTCAGATCCTAGATGGGTCGATATGCTGCAAGAGCGACACAATGATCGTATTTTGGTTAGAATTTATTGGTTTTTACTTAACCGTAGAAGTACCGCTTTCACAAGAAAATAAAGAATTATTTCAAGCAAATATGATTTATTACTCCGCGCCAATAGTATACAGACTTTAGTTTGACCGACTGGCTAAAATTTAAATAAAAAATTCAACGTTTATAAATATTTACGAAGGAAACAGCCAATATGTTGATGGCCTACAATTAAGTAATCAAATTATGTAAACAATAAATAAGTTACAAATTTTATAATCATCGCAAACCATACAACCCCCAAAAGCAGCCAAGCGCGCGAAATAATTTAAAAAAATCGTACTCATAATGCTGATCGCATTAAGGATAGACGCATAAATTTAACAATTCATAATTTTCAGTAACCGTAACATCCGGCGTGGGTGATTAAATTACATCGCTACAAACATTACAGATTGCTATGTAATTTGAAATTATCCAAATTACATACCTTATGTACGTTCATCAGGAATTTTAATTTTAATTGAAAAATATAACATCAAAATGTCGTAAATTTAGAAAACTAATTCAATACGAAGTAATTTATTGTTAATTACAGTGATAGAACATTTACCAGCATAATTTAGTGCTACAAGTATTTAAATTAATTCATTTGGAGAAAAGTTTTGCATTTAATATTAAATTGAAATTATACCCATTTTCATTCGAATTTCAGTTTTACGATTTTATTCTATTTTTATTATTGCACGTAAAAAGACACAAGAAAAGTTCTGTAATGAAAAAAAAAACATGTACGATTTGTGCCGCATTATAGCTGAAATTTTGAATGCTTCTGTACTTTTCAAAAACAGATACTTACAATGGGCATCGCATAACTACCCACTGTTTATAATTGCCAAATTTCAATTTTTCTTTGCCGCTCAAATAAAAATAAATCTTTCCTTTTAATTTGAATTAATTCTAATCCCGTTAATAAAAGTAAAACAACGGTTCCGCAAGGGCAATGGTGAAATGTCAGGACCGTCTTTCCGTCAATTATATCTTCACTAAAGTTAAGCAACCATTTGTACGGTCAGTACAAGATGACCGAGCAAGTATACATCTTAAAGGACGTTCTTCTACTTCCATGATACAATGATACTTTGTGATACGAAATAGAGTGCGATAATGAATCCTATTAAAGCCCTAGTACCTTGTATAATCAATGATTGTAGCAAATAATCAAAGCGGCTGTGCGAACCTAACCTAAATATTAAAAGCACGCCGCACATACTGAGAGCTAATAGATGGAATTACTTTAAAAAATAGACCTTTCTATTTTTCTCATATTTTAAATTAAACTGGTACATACCAATAACGGCAATGACAAATTTTCATGTATATATTCGTTTATTTTGTAATGTAAATCCTTTCCTAAAGTATGTGGTAATTTACAAAAAAGTTGTATCACAGCGATTCCACATTTGTTTATTGTCTTCAGTATATTATTTTTATTAATTATTCAAAGTATGAGAAAGAAATATGCAATATTTCTCAATAATATGAGAAAATTGTGTACAAACTAAATTTCAAAATGCGTCCATGGCTTGTATTTTGAGTGTGACAGTTCAGCTATTAGCAAAGAGGTGTCGCTTGTCACTTACTGAAATTTAACCTTTTCAGAATTGAGCTTTTTATAACGTTGATAACAGTGATGCATCACTCATATCTCTATTTATAAGCGAGTGCAAATTTGTAACGAGTGCCTATTAACCTAGTGTATCTGTTTTTACACATACAGAGAACAAATAATATAAGTCTTTACTTAATTCTTAAAATCAACATTAATTTTATTAGAAGAAAAAATTACCAAAAACATCCAAATACATGATCTTATGTTTACCGGTTCGGCACGTTACTCGCCATAAATAGATTTTAACCAGTAATGTAAACAATGCACAAATAAAAAGGGTATAACCAGGTAATTTCTTTATCTTGAAACTTTCCCGTATTTTTGTTTAATGAACTTATAAATCTTGTTTTCCACTTTACAGAGGGTCATTTTTAGATTCTATAGTCTGAATACTATTGGCGCGGAGTAATAAATCATAATTGCTTGAAATAATTCTTTATTTTCTTGTGAAAGCGGTACTTCTACGGTTAAGTAAAAACCAATAAATTCTAACCAAAATACGATCATTGTGCCGCTCTTGCAGCATATCAACCCATCTAGGGTCTGAGAACAATAGTTTAACCTGTGTAAACACGTTGCCATCAGCCCAGGTACTGACGAAACGAGAATCATAGCCGTAGATGTGGGTATTATACCAAGATACAAAAATAATGGTATATAATACGTAAGAAGTAAAATTTGTAATGTGATCTACTATACAAATAAAATAAATAACATATAACCACATAATAATTCATATCAAGGTAGATTTTACTATTATAATATATTTACCTACTAAAACATGATTTTCCAAACGTATCAGGTACCTACGCCACTGCAATACGGGAGATTCGATAATTCTGACAGGTTTATTACTCCGCGCCAATAGTATACAGGCTATAGAATATTTCAAATAATATTTTTTTCTACTGTAAAATTATAACTTCACACATTAATAAAAATTGACTTTCTTGAAATTTTGATAGTAGATAGAAGATAGCACTTTTTTCGTAAAATTGATAATTTTCGAGTTATTCACGACTGAAGATATCAGTTTTCATCGAAAAAAATCAACGTTTTTTATCGGTTTTTCGCGAATAACTTTAAAAGTAGGTATTTATTTTATCGAAAAAAATTGCAGAGAGTAAAATTAAAGCTTATAAAAAAATAATGAAATTGTTTTTTTAATAATTGCTGTACGATCAAAAAAAATGAAGCTACCTCTTGTTAAAGATTAGCTTTTGTTCGTCCGAGAAAAATATGCACTTTTCGAAGAAAATTCTAGCTTCTTTTATAAAGTAGTTAAAAAATAGTTCAAACGAAAGCTATAGACAATGGAAATTCTAACAACTTTTTTCGTAAAATTGATATTGTTGAAGATATTGTTACAACAATTATTGTCACGTGATTGTTATATCTCAGTAATTACTTATCAGATTAAAAAATAGTTATGTATAATTAAATTATAAACAACTTTTATTTGAAACAAAAATGTGTAAAATAAATATTTTTCTAAATATTAAAAGAAAATCAAAAATCTGTGTAGGATAACGGCCCTTTTAGCTACATAAGATATGCGCAAAATCTAATCAGATCTGCGGAATTGTAAATAAGCTCCATCTACTAAGTTTCATACAAATCGGACGGGTAGTTTTGTTGATATCTTGTTTACATACGGACGGACGGCCGGCCATTTTTTTTGCTTCATTATAACGTACTATGTGTAAAATGAATATTTTCTAAATATTTCAAAAATTCGAAAATCTGTGTAGTTAACGGCCCTTTTGGTTACATAGATTTTGCCCAAAAACTAATCAAATCTTCGGAATTATAAATAAGGTACTTGTACAAAGTTTCCTAAAAATCGGACTCGTGGTTTTCTCTATATTTTGTGTACAGAGTGGGCCATTTTCGACACTTTTAAAGGGAAACTCCTTCATCCAATTGAGATAGGCAAAAACTGATGTTGGTGTCTGATACTCCTTTTTAATGAGAAACACAATGGCAAAAACCGCATGGCAATATCCATTGTAGTGTCGGAGATACAGGGTGATTTTCGAATATCTGCATTTTAGAAAAATGTCTGTAAATTGTTTCCTGTTAGAAATTTTCAATTTCTGCAAAAACATTGCTTCAGCACTTTTTTACGTAGAATTCAATGCCGTTTTCAAAATTAGTATACGGGGTCACGTCAAAAAGTAATCGTACCAAACTTACTTTTTTTAAATAAAACGCCCTGTATATTTTTATCTATTTTATTTCTCTCATAAATACCCATTTAAAAAACCACAGACATTTTTCAAAAATCCAGATTTTACAGAATTACCCTGTATCTTTGAAACTATAATAGATAACGATATGTGGGTCCATTGCGTTGCTCATTGAACTGAATGACAAAGCTATGCCTACGTCGTTCAAGGACGACATATTCAGAATGCGCCTTTAAAATCGCAAGCAAAAATTTAAAATGCTTAAAAAATAAAAAAAATAAAGTAAAGCATAAAGTGTGTTATATTTTTTAAATAAATGTTTATGAGAGAAATAAAATAGATAAAAATATACAAGGTGTTCTATTTAAAAAAAGTAAGTTTGGTACGATTACTTTTTGACGTGACCCCGTATACTCATTTTAAAAACGGCATTGGAGTCTACGTAAAAGTGCTGAAGCAATGTTTTTGCAGAAACTAAAAATTTCCAATAGGAAACAATTTACAGACATTTTTCTAAAATGCAGATATTCGAAAATCACCCTGTATCTCCGACACTACAATGAATATTGCCATGCGGTTTTTGCCATTGTGTTTCTCATTGAAAATGAGCCTCAGACACCGACATCAGTTTTTGCCTATCTCAATTGGATGAAGGAGTTTCCTTTTAATAGTATCGAAAATAGCCCACCCTGTACACACTATCGGACGGCCGCCCGGCCGTCGGACATAATTTTTTTTTACTTTATTATAACGTACTATTTCTAATTCGTCGGAAAAAGTGAAAAAAAGGGGTGTTCCATTTGGAAACTGTCTTATTTCATAAGATGTGGAGTAAAAAGGGGGTGTTAAAATTGTTGGTGTGGAAACCGTCCCATAACTCCTCATTTTATTACTCCACATCTTATAAATAAGCACCAATTCAATTATCCCAAAAAAGTTGAGGTGAACTCTATGATCCAAAAATAAAAGTTTTGATTAAAAAACTAACAAAATTTTTTTTCGAAAAGTTATTTTCTACATACCGGAAGAACTTTCGAAAATTAATTTTTGTAGTTGGTAGACCATGACGATGATGTTATCAATTAAGACTTTTAAAAAATTACTAAAGTTATTTATTTATAAAAAACACTTATTTTTGTTTCCTGTTTTTTATACAGGGTGAGTTTTTTTTTCGATGTTTAGCATAAGGATCTTGGAACTAATAAAAATAGAGATATGATTAAATGGGAAAAGAATTGTAGTTTTAATGAGATTATGCTATTCGTTCTTTCGAGAAAAAAAACGCACCGTTTACTAGATATTTCGAAAAATAAGTTTTTTTGGTAAATTCGTTTGGTGCTTGTTGCTTTGTTATTATTGACTTTACAAAAAAATTGTAAAGGGAATAGTTGGGAATAGTTGTAGGTATTTACGTGCATAATAATACAGCCTAGCCTAAATTTTTAGTCCAAGTATAATTTTTGTGCTATGATACAAACTTGCGTTTTTTCTCATGGAAACCATAGTCGGCTATAACTTTATAAAAAGACAAATTTTCAACGATTTCAATAATTATATTTCTCACCATAGTTATTTTTATAAATAAACAAATTATATCCAATTTTGGTTTAACTACTGGGAGAGTAGGCTATGGAAACTAATAGTTTCTATTTGTGTTTAGTTAAGGTGTCTGAAAACATCAATATGAATTTCTTTAATGAAGAAAAATCTGATATGATAGTGTTACATTGCCATACAAGCTGCGTAACGATATTTGAGCTTGACGCGTACCTATTATATAATTGTTTCCATACCACACTATTCAACTAGTTTCGAAAAAAAACGAAATTGACAATAGGTGATTTATTTATAAAAATAATTGTGACGTATGGTATATCATTGGAATCGTTAAAAATGGACCTTTATTATGAATTCGATTATGGTTTCCATTAGAAAAAACAAAAGTTTGTGTCAGAACCTCAAAAATAATACGTTAAATAAAAATTTCGACTATAGATTTTATTATTATATCCCACATAAGTACTTAAAACGTTTCCCTCTATAAATTTTTTGTAAAGTCAATAATAACAAAACAACAAACCCAAACGAATTTACCAAAAACATTTTTACTTGAAATACCTAGTTAGCATTGCATTTTTTTGAAAGAACGAAAAACACATTTTACTAAGCTTAAAAAACTACAATTCTTTCCCCATTTAACCGTCTCTCTATCTTTATTAGTTTCCAAGATCCTTATGCTAAATATCGAAGAGAACTCACCCTGTATATGTAGGGTGTAAATAAATAAGTACAAAGAAATGTAAGTGGTGATTTTCTGTAGAAAAGTAATGTGGGTTCTTCATATAAAAAAAATTCATATGAACAACTGGATTATTTATTCCAACTGAAGAGTAAAATGTGTAAAATTTATTTCACGTTTTAAAATGTTTTGAAAGTGCCATCTGTTATTCAGAAGTTGCAAACATTTTAAAAATTAATCAGTAGTATTTTTGGTAAATGTTTTGACTATTTAGATTATTACGCTTGTTACTGTCATCTAAATATTTACCGGTTAGGAAAGTTCATTCATGGCCAAAATCGACCGCTAAAAATTGAGTTTTTCACTAAACGAGATAAAC
The DNA here is from genome assembly GCA_030710515.1 of Abscondita cerata. NCBI lineage: Eukaryota > Metazoa > Arthropoda > Insecta > Coleoptera > Lampyridae > Abscondita > Abscondita cerata. The sequence goes on from JALBCR010000093.1 coordinate 72,311, forward strand.
TAAATGTTCTCGCTAATTATAAAGTACAAAACAATTTATTTCTAAATCATGATTTGACAACCAAACAACGTAATTTTTGTTATAAGATTCGATCTGAGTTTAGAAACCGTAAACAAAATAACGAAAATAATTTAAAGCTAAAATACAAGAATGGTATTCCCGAAATTGTTACTATCGACTCAAAAAACTTATAAAGATGTCCCATAACGCATTATATACAACTTCTCATAATATTGGTATTGTTTATCAGAATGTAAGAGGCCTCAGAACTAAAACTTCAGCTTTATATAATGAAATTATGATGTGCGAACACCGTATAATATGTATAACTGAAACATGGATTTCTGAAGATCTTATGAGCTCTGAGCTTTTTCCACCTGTGTATAATGTAGCTCGTTGCGATCGTGACTTTGAAGTTACTGGTATGTCTAAGGGTGACGGGGTTTTGATAGCTGCAACTAACAACATCAAAATGTCATGTCTTATTTTACCTAATTTTAGAGCAGCAGTACCTGCTTACGATATTGTTGGTTGCAGATTGGAGATAAAAAATTTTGTTTTGTATTTATTTAATATTTATATTTCTCCCAATACAACAATTAGTGATTTTGAATTATTCGTTGAAATGTGTGAAAATTGTGACTACTTCTATAAAGAAAATGTTCTCTTGATAGGCGATTTTAATATTTCTTTGTATAGTGGTAGTATCAGCGACCGAAAGTTTCAAATTATCCATAATTTTCAACAGTTATTATATTTAATTCAGTACAACAATATCGTTAACTATAGTAATCGAACCCTTGATTTAGTTTTGGCTAATTTTATATGTAACGTTTCTATATGTACGCATTCTTTGGTTCCAGAGGATAATCATCACCCCTGTATTTCAATAAGTGTTTACCATTCGGTTACTCAAACATTTAACTCTCAACTGTGTTATTACAATTTCAGAAAAGCAAACTTTATATTACTTAATATGTACAATATGTTATGTAAGACCATTTGAGATTTATTCCAAAACTGCCATACTGTTGATGAAGCATGCGATATTTTTTATTCTGTCATTTATTCCATTTTTGATAAAACAGTTCCCAAATCTATTTGTAAGAAAGGTAGTAAGTATCCATCTTGGTTTACAAAAGAATTAATATACAATCTTAAAAAGAAAGATCTTGCACATAAAAAATTTAGAAACAGTAACAGGACTTCTCATTATAATTATTTTCAGTATCTTAGAACTTTGATAAAAGCACAGATTCAAGAAGCTTACGAAAACTACACTACAAAAATTGAAACCGAGTTGTCGTCTGATCCTTTAAATTTCTGGAAATTTATACATTCCAAGAAAGGCAAAACTTCTAGAATTCCTGGTACCATGTATTTTAATTCAATTCGCCGGAACAAATTGTAAATGCGTTTAGTCAATATTTTAGTAGTATGTAGATAAACTCTAATGTTAGTAATATATCTGATCACCCTTTAAGTTTAATACTTCGCTTTGTGTAGACATACCTACACTTTCCTTTGATGCAGTCGTTTCGGCTTTAAAAAAAATTAAAAACAAAAGTACTATGGGTGTAGATAATATTAAATCGTTTTTAATTCGTGATTGTGCATATGTGTTTGCAGAACCGTTGGTACATATATTTAATTTTATACTTAGAACTTCAAATTTCTGACTGTTTGGAGGAAAGCTTTAGGGTGCCCTGTTTTTAAAAAGGTGACGCTTCATATTGATTATCAATTACAGACCAATTTCTATTTTGTGTAATTTTTCTAAAGCATTTGAATCAATTCTTCATTTCCATTTATCAACATGGGTTTATAAAGAATAGATCGACTACATCTAATTTGGTCTGTATTACACAGTTTCTATCTAACGCTTTAGAGAATCAGAGCCAAGTCGATGTTATTTACACCGACATGCAGAAAGCTTTTGACAAGATTGACATTTATATACTTAATAAATTAAAGTTCTTTAGTTTCAATAATCCGCTTTGTAAATTACTTTATTCATATTTACTGAATAGGAAGCAAGCAGTCACTTACAATCACTATACATCACATTTTTATGAAATTAACTCTGGAGTACCTCAAGGCTCTAATCTTGGACTATTATTATTTTTAGTATTTATTAATGACTTGTCTAATGTGATTCTTTGTGAGAAACTTTTATATGCGGACGATTTAAAAATATATTGTGAAATACTATCTTCAAATGACTGTGACTTTTACAGAATAATATTAATCTAATACATCAGTGGTGTAATAGAAATCATCTACAACTTAATATAGGTAAATGTAATGTCATGACTTTTAGTAGAAAAAGAAACACTATTCAACACTGCTATCACATTGATGGAATAAAGTTAGAACGTTGGAGTAATATGTATGATTTGGGTGTTCTATTTGACGAAAAACTATACTTTACTTCACATATCGATCGCATTGTTTCCTCAGCGTATTGCACGTTGGGGTTTATATATAGAAATTGTAGAGATTTCAAAAATGTAAATAATTCATTAGTTAGCTTGTATTATTCTCTATTTTTTGCCGCTCAAATCTAAACTTTGTCTTCGTGCAACAAAATGTCAGGTTGTGACACTTATTTTTCAATATACTATTACGACACTTTAGTATAAATAAGTACGAAAGAAAAGAAAATGTCAATTAGTTGTATGCGAACTATCACTTGAACGTCTTTCATTTTATTTTACTTCAATAGTACATGTATTTATGCCTATCAGTTAGGCAACCCATCAAGCGTAAACAAAATAATTTTAGTATAACATTGATTATAGAAAATTGTGATTATAATTAATAAAAGCAACCCAATGATTTACTTAATGAGAAATATATCAAGTACATAACAATTACCTTCAAATTTTAGATTTAGTTTTAAAGAACTAACATGTAATAACCACTGAAGCATTTCACCAAAACGATGTTAAATGGTGCCAACCTCAATCACAGATGTCATCGATTTTTCGGGTTTGAACGAACAAAAAAATTTTAATTACCATATCGAAAATAGACCTACACATCTGGCGTTTATGCCAGGCGCGTTGCTCGAGATGTTGGTACTGGTGCGTTATGAATTTTAACACTGAACATACACTATTCGCTTCGAGCCTAAGCTTTGTTTTAAAATAAGGATAAAAACCACGGATGTCTTTTCTATGTCAACTTTATTCCTCAACTCTAGTAAGCATTAATAAAGTGAAATGCCAATGTTGTTTATTCTTTTATTTTTCGTCCATCCCAGAATGAAACATCTGGGTTTTTCTTGATTCCTTACGAAATCTCTTTTTAACATCAAATTCTGTCATTGGGTTGTCAATCACATTTCTGAATGATTCAAATAATTTATCATACACGTCATTAATTAATTTTTTATACCAAAAAAGACCTCATCTGAGAATTTTGAGACCGGTCTCTGAAAATTTGTGTACACCTTTGTTTTGGTGTTTTAAATGTTGTGTGAAAAATCTCATATGCTAACATTTAAGAAAAAAAAGTTATTAAAAGTCAAATGACGGAAATTTCGGTTTTTCGCAACAAACTCGTTTTGTATACCCCATCATCAAAATTAAAGATAAGAAAATTCTCTAAAACTTACTTTTTTCTACCAGATTTTCATCTAAATTTTTCGATTTTTGTCTTTTTTTTTAACAAAAAAAATCCCTACAAAGTCACAAGCGAAAAACCAAAACTTATCGAAAAAAGACGAAAAATCGAAAATTTAGATGAAAATCTAAAACTCGTATTTCGAAAACGGCTGCTCGTAGAAAAAAAGTGGTTCACAGTGAAGTTGTAGAGAATTATCTTATCTGTAATTTTTATAACCGTAACTTTTTTTCGTAAATGTTAGCATATGAGATTTTTCACACAATATTTGAAACATCAAAACAAAGGCGTATACAAATTCAGAGACCGGCCTCAAAATTCTCAGAGAAAACCTGGGCTATTATTTATTATATAATAATTAATAATATACAATCACAACAATTATTCAATAAGAAATAGACTTATTTTTCGTATACCTTTAATGCATTTAAATACCCCTTAAAATGGTATAATACGAGGTCTGTCAATTATATTCCCGGAAAAGTGCCCGGACAGTCCGGAATATACATAAATTCTTAAAATTAAAATATAATCCTTCGCAGTAGTCTCCCTCTAGCTCGATGCACCGGCGCCACCGTTGGATCCACGATTGGAAGCACCCCTGAAGCCCCCTGAAGATAGGTTCCTCAGCACCCGTGTCGTGACACTTTGCACCTCCTCTACGCCGTCGTATCGGTTGCCCTTGAGGTAGGACTTCAATTGTGGAAAGAGATGAAAGTCCTTCCTCCTCAATTCGAGAAATCATGTCTTCACAGATGGAGAAACGAAGCACTTTCTGCTCAACTGTGAGCACTTTGGGAACCATTTTCGCTCACAACTTGCGCATCCCTAAATCTTCGTGTAGCATCTGTCGAATGGTTTCCTTGTTGATACCCAACTCGTCTTCCAACATTCTGAGGCTTACCCGACGGTCGCCGAGCACACGCACGCGCAGGCGATCGACGTTTTGTGCCGTTCGAGAGGTCGAGGAGCTCCCTCACGTGGATCGTCCTCCACCGACTCCTGCCTTCCCTGAACCGCTTAGCCCACTCGTAGACAGCTGTTTTTTCAGGCAGTCATCCTTGTACACGTCGGTTAACTGTTTCATAATTTCCGCGGAACTTACACCACGTTTGACCAAAAATTTGACCACTACTCTTTGCTCCGTTTTTTATCACACATTTTCGCGACAAGGGGTCCAAACACGCCGATGATCAAAGTACTGTAAAACACGAACTGAACAACCGATCGAGACGAAACTTGCACAGACTGACGCAGAAATGAATCCTCTTTCGAATGACGCGAACGCCGTAGCATAACGAGAGCCGCAGTGTTGCCACTTTTCCGGGAATTAAATTGACAGACCTCGTACATTATACATATTTATTATTATTATTACGTTTGATTTGGAAAAAGCTATGCTACATTTCTATAAATATTGTCAAGATCACTGACATTTGGGATTATAAAGGTGTCTTTTCTGTACAATACCTTACCAAGATTTATGTTTGTTTTTGCTTTGGCGCGACGTCAACTCAGCATAGTTCCTACACCATGAATTTTTGATCGCGCCGAACCTCACATCACCCCACCCCAGGCGTTAAAGTAAATTTTCCCTACACGGTCGAGTTTGGTGCAAAATAAAAATGTAAGGCATAATTTCAAGAATATTGATTTGCCCAACGACTGAAGAAAACGGTTCTTTTCCACTCGGCTCGAACGTGGAGACGTGGAAAGGGGAGTTCCTCACGTTTTAGACGTAAAACATTTTAACCACAACATACGAAAAATGGCAATATTCAATGTAAGCAAGAAATGATTACAAGTGAAAATATATGATACAAATTAAATAAAAGTACTAATTGAATACTAAATACAATCCAGTACATTAGAAGAATTCATGCAATAGGTGCCGAGTGAAAAATCCAATTTTCCCGCCATTTGAGTAAACTTGAGGTTGTTGTAATAAAAGTTTTTTCTCACTTTTTTTTAACTTTTTTTATTAGAAATTTCATACTTAATCGCCAAATTGACCATACCATTCATCTCTATAATAGTAAATTCTTCCCTACTTATATACTACAGTATTGTTTCTAATTATTAGTATTCTTAAGACAATATTAAATTTTGGTAGATTTTTTTTTCGTATTATTCTTAAGCTCCTGACGAGTTCAACAAATACTGCTCTGCCTAGCACGTAAAGGAAAAAATTTAACAATGTATTTTAAAATACTCTATTCCATAAAATAACAATATAAATTTACTACTAGAGAACGAATTATTAAGATTAAGGGGCAGTTTTTCAATTTTGATTAAGGTTAACTTAGAGTCTAGGATAACTTACTGCGAACCTATTTGCCGCGGCCATTTTGATGTCAGGAAAACTTACTGCGGGTCTAACTTGCCGCCCGTCAATTTTACGGCAAGACCAACTCATTGTGCAAAAAATTTGTTGCAGATAATATTTTAAACTGTTTTACTATTTTTTTAAACAAGAAAATAAAGTTTCGAAAAGCAAATCATTCGACAATTTTCAAAATAATAGTACTTGTACTTGTACATTTATTAAAACGTTTTACATTGTTAGGAAAATAACTTACACAAACACTTCTGTATAAATAACAGAATAAGAATTCAAACTAAATATATATTTATAAATATAATTCTATCTATTCTTATAATTATGAGTTAAGGCTCGCAAAAATTTGAGGATGTTAGCTTCGCAACAATTTTTTGTATACAATTATCTGCTTGAATATATTTTCATTGCAAATGCAATAGTTTCATGTAAAATTTCTTCCACGCTGCATTTTACAGCGTGTCAATGAAAAACCACAAGACGGGGTTGTTCATATACAATTTGGCTCGTAATCGTCTATTTGTAGTTTCTGAATGGTTGTTGATTTTGTCAGTGTCAGTTCTTATCTTCTACGGTTAAGTGTTCCAAACCGCACTACAGAAGAGATTTGAAATTCCACTGCTCTCTTGTTTAAGTTCATCAAGTGCTTTGTCAAGGTCATTTGTTGGAACAAAAGCTAACGAAGAAATCATTTTTGTTTGTAAAGCACGTCTAGACCAGTTTTGACCAAGCTCCTTGATAGTCCGAGCCATTTTTCAAAATTTGAAATTTTTCGCAAACCGCATTAAATACGTATTTAAAAGGTATGCTTATCCTGATCTTAATTTGGAATTTGGTGGATACTGATTAGAAAACGGAGGATGATTGGTTTCATAATGTCGACGTAAATTGCTAGCTTTATAATTTTTTACCGTAGAATTACAAATGACACATAGCGCTTCTCAAAAAAATGCTCCTCCCACTCATTGTTACAAATTGTTTCCTCAGAGCACAACGTCAATTCTCCGTTTCAATGAAAGTTTACAAATTCAAAATCAGTCTGAAGTCGGTCGATTACGGACGATTACGCCACTGTTTCGCGCAGTTTTTCATGAGTCATCATTCTTAACTTTGAGGGAAATGAAATTTGTTACAACGTTGCACTTAGTCCTTCATATTTGTTGTCAGTAATTTAAAAAAAACATTTTGAAACACATACGAAACGATAATAATTTTAAAAATATAATAGCACAAAAGAGTCACAAATAATTCTTCAAAGAACCGCATGCATGTTAGTCACCACTGGTCTAGACCGTTATTATAACGACCTAGTTCCTAAAACAACAAAATTTCAGCAAAAAATACATATTGCATACTTATGGTATCTTGGAAATCATAAGCGGCTGCTAATTGACCATCCAACTAACCCCGCGGTCAATTTGTATTGCGTCAAAATTATTCCGCAGTAACTTGTCTTTGCGGCAAGTTGGCCGCAGCAAGTCGACCGCAGCAAAACGTCCGGTTTCGAATGTCCAATGAGTCAATTGTGACAACAATTATCACCGTAACAGTAAACCCAAAATTAAAATCACTGAAAAACTGGCCGTAATTCTACTTTGATTAAAATTTCAAAAATACAGATGTTAAATATATATTAATATATGTTAAATAACATTTCAAGGGCTTATTAAGATCGTTCAGTTATAGCGCGTACTTATTTTTTCGAGTAGCGTTTTCTTCGAGATATTCTGGGCTTACATCATTCTTTTTCATATTTCAGGAATCAAAACTCCAGTATGCGCAGTGTCTGGATCAAAATATTTAACCGAAAGCGGATGGAAAGATTTACGGAATTTCGTGGATTCTGACGTGCCTTTTCAATTATTCATAGACGAAGGAAGAACGTTTTTACAAGTGAGAAAACCTAAAGTAGGTGTCATCAATTTCTAAATTATTTTTTATAGTGGACAGGAGAAACCGAATTAAGAAACCGTATGGCTGGTCGTTTAATAGTTGTTCATTTATTATGTCGTGACTCATCGATAAACGAACAACGAATTGAACAACTTGATTCAATTTTTACACCGTGCGTTGCGTTCAGAGTAGTGGGAACACCTTTGAAATATTTACAAAGTAAGTTGAAACTTTACTGTGCAATGAATACAAAAGTTTCTTTTGCAGATGTAAGCGAAGTGGTTTTTTCGGCCGATGCTCAAGCTTCCGAAGACACAAATAGCAGCAGATTAAGCGTTACCGAATACATAGCTATTGGAGTTTGTTCCATACTTTTAGGATTAATTTATGTTGCTTCTGTATTTTTGTATTTGCATATACGAAAGCGTAAAAAGGATTCAAAACTAGATAAGAACGCACATGACGGGCAAAATTTAGCAGCTGCAGAAGAAGGTGTTATAAAAAATAATCCATTACTTGGTCTAAGTAGGCATTTCACCGCCGTCGACAATAACTACAGCGATTCAGGTAGTTCGGACGCCGAAATAATTCCGGATTCCGTTCAAAATCATTTCGACCGAAAAAAAAATGTACGCTCTACCTACATTTATTAAACAATTTTTATAAATTCATTACATTACAGATTCAAACAACGGCAGCTTTAATTCATCCGCAACAATCATTCTACCACTGCTCTCCATATGTATCAAATGGGGTTTTAGAATGTATGTCGCAAGAATCTTCGACCATCGAAAGGCTTCCTGAAGAAAACGTGTCTATCATCGAAACCATAGAAGGGCGAGAAGAACGACCAGATGCAATTCGAGCCATTTCGGGAAGCACAAGAAAGAAACTTTATTTCAATCCGGCTTACTTTGAACCAGAATTATTACTTGTAAGTTCAATATAATTCTAACGCAACAACGACGTTTTCGAAAGTTTGATGAAAATCTATTTTGCTTCAGGCTCCTCCCCCTGCTGCAATAGAATTTTTAACAAAAATCCGAGAAGTAATCGCCATCGCGAAGCAAAAGATGGCTTGCAAAAAGTTTTCTCCTAGTCTGCTTGGTATTCCAGAAGAAGAGGGTTCTATTTTCATGGACTCTTCGTTCGAACATTCTCGTGGTGTAAGTAGTAGAAGAAGCAGCATGATTAGTTTAAAACGTGAAAACAGTCGAAGACGTACTTGCACTGGTTGTCCAGCATGCGAGCCTCAAGATTTAAAAGCTTTGTGCGGAAAGCTTCCAGAATTCCCTTCTTTGGTTGCTTGCCAAACCTGTACCTCGACGAAAACGGATAGCAAACAAAGAAGCATTCAAAAGTGGTTAGAAGATGTGCCCATACTTAAAGCGTCCAATTCCGACGACGGAGTGACCCGATATTCCTCTGTAAAATCTCTTCAAGATATTGGAAAATCTGTCATTGGTCCTAAACGTATACGATCGCCTACAAGGTCGCTATCACCTTTGCACGCATCACCACCCTCTCGAGCTTTATCCCCTAAACCGGCCTCGGAACGTGCGTGTTCTCCAAGCTCAGAATCACACCCATCAAATTCTTCTCTTAAAGTAAAAAATTAAAAAGAAGTGCTGTTACAGAAAAAAAGTTCAACTAAAGGAAAAGCTCCACCTCCACCTTTACCAATTAGACAAAATTCAATCACCAGCAACCGCAAAAGCTCCCCGTGCAAAGCCGAATCTAACACAGTAACGTCAAAATCCAATTTGGAACAAACCAAGATACCTACCTTGACTAGAAATATGAAAGCGGTCATTAACGAATTTTCCACGCAACACGGCCTACAAAATGGCAAATTAGATTCAGATTCATCAAGTCCAGATACTTCGTTAAAAAATACAATCGATTACGAAGCAGATAGCTTAGAAAGGAGTCAAATACATAAAGGTGGTAGAACTTCAGCGGAATATGCAGACTTGTCTTCACAACCTAGTCCAAGTTTGAGTTCAGCTTTGCCAATGTCCGAGGAAATGACTATGCGAAATGCTATTCTAAATACGAAAACCGGAAGTATGACAGTTTCGCGATTAACTTCCAAAAGTAACACCGGTCAAGTCAACGACGATTATGAATTGATTGTTGTCAGGAAGGGCTCTAATGTAGATAAAGGACAAAACATGTTTAATTTGCCCGAGTATTTACATAAAAGTAACGGTTATAGTTTAGTGAGCGAAGTTTATGTGAATAACGGATATAGTTTTGGTAGCGCTTCATCTTCGCCGGCTGGTTCAAACAATTCCACTCTAGAGAGAAAGAAGGTTCCAAAAATCAAGTACGACCAGCCTGAAACGAAACCCGGTCAACTCACCATCGAAGTAGAAGATTGTCCCGACAATTATATAAGAATTGAGGATTCTGATAATTTTGAACCGGACACTTTAGATAGAAAACCGAGTAAACGAAGCATTTCTAGCGTCAGTATCGGCAATAATAATTTATATGATTCTTTCCGAAGATCGAATTCAATTTTGTTACGAACAACTGGCTCTTTCAAAGACAATTCGTTTATGGTTTCGTCAAAAACGAACACTTCGACCACCGGCAATTTTCAGAGAACGTTCAGAAGCTTAAGAGAAATATATGAATATAAAAAGAATAAGTACGGTTTAAGGAAAAGTGTTGAAAGTCTTAATATGATAGATACGGTGCATTGTGCAAATGACAGTAATTTTATTATGTGGAAAAACGATTTTAATGTCAAAGATTGCGAAGGAAAAATGCTAACTTTACAAGAAAGACACTTGAAGCGACAAAGGCGGCTGGCTTCTCAGAATATTAAGGCAATTCCACCCGATGTTGTTCCACCACCTCCTCTCGATAATTCGGTTTACGAGCATCCGAAGCCACCCAGAAAAATTATTATCGACGTTCAAGGAGCACCAAAACCACCTCTGCCGCCAAAAAACGGGAATGGCAGGAGTACTAGTCTAACTCAAGATACAACAAAACATTTATCTGCTTCTCCTAGCTCTGATCATTACTGTGATATCCCGTCTGTAAGTTTATCTGGTACTTCTGTCAGCCCAAATTCCTCGGACTACGAAACTTATAATACTTTAGGAGAAGCCAAACCTTACGGCATTAGAAATTTACAAACGCGTTGCATTAGTTCAGATCCTACAGAGTATAAAAATGCGCTTAACAACCGATTTCTGGCGCAAACTCTAAAGACTTGCCATTCGCTTTTAAGAACCAAAAACCAAGCCGACACCAACAATAATGATACGCATTCTTATAAAAATAATAATATTATTAACGACGACTGTATAAAGAAACGATGGTACAAAGTTTTGCCAGACAATAACGTGGGAAGTAAAATTGCTGATTCGGGATATTTAAGTACCGATTCAAGCGATTCTTTTAAGAAAGCGAATGACTTTGAAAAAGATGCTAGTGCTGGAAGCGAGACCGACGAAAGTTTAGGCGATGGTCACAGCGAATCTGGAGCTGAAAGTGTCGAGACGCATTCTGTATTCTTCGGAACATATAGAAATCCCTTTTATAAATCTCATAATACCAACGGCATGCCGGGAATGGAGGAAGAATACGTGAACGGTGGCCAGGCGCAAATAAACTATGCTTCAATGGCAGATAATTCCAGATAATTAATCGTTTAGTGCCAAATTATGGATGATTAACTTTGTTGATTTTTAATTCTTCCAATTAATAACTAGTGGTTTTATTTATTTTTTGTTGTGAATTCGTGACAAGAAGAACTCTGTAAAGGTAAAAATGTAAATAATTTGAATAGAGTTAATTTATTATTATTTTTAAAGTAGTGGTGGCAAAATTTGTACAAAAGTAAAACCTGTTAATCGGTTTTAGTAGAAACCCGGTTAATCGAAAACCAACTGAACAGACGGTTTATAAATTAACTGGTTTTGGTTGAGTATGATTAAATTGGGTAGAAATGTTTTATCCATTTCAACAAAGCAGAAATGAATTGATTGATTAACCGAATTTCATCCACAATTAATTCCAAACCGGATTTCCTCGCCACCACTATTTTGAAACATTGGAATACAAATTCTTTCATATGTCCGACCTTAGATCAACACATTTTTTTGGATTTTCTTGCTTTTGCTCTCTAGTCAATTGTATCCGACCCTAACTTCAAAAAAACTATGAACAAACGTTTGTCATAAAGTCTGTTAGAGCAAATTTAAAATTCAAATCACAGATAAAGTGCGATTCCTATTGCGGTGCCATTCATTTTGGGCTCTCAACTCATAAACTCTGCCATACAATGTTATTTATGACCTTAACGTCCCCTTAATACTTTAAGTAAACATTCAAACAATGATGTAAATATAGTTTACAATAAAAAAAAAATATGTAACTTTTTGAATATTGAAGAAAACAAAACAGTTAAACCAAATATTTTTTAAAAATGTACATAATGCCGTATTTATTGCCGTAGTTTAAGTAGTACATATACATCATTTAACATTGATGCATTAAGTTTTATATATAGGAATATCTAAATGGTGCAATATTATTAGTCGCAGACTATATTTTGTATTAATGTGATATTCAGCGGGCCGGAAGTGCAATAATTGTTTTAAGAAAAACGCTCTGCAATATTAGTATTTAAGATGCAATATATAAGGTGCAATATTTTTTTCTACAATACTATAGCTCTCTGGTAGGAACCCATAACAAGACATAGTTATTCTATATTCAAAGGCCCTGCTTATGCAATTTTAACTTTAATTTTTACAGCACAATTATGTACAGTGCCATTACTTTTTAGAGTGCAATTGTATACTACCTTTTCACTACATTTTAAACAAGTTAGATAAGCATATTATGTACAAACATTAGTGCAATAACCAATCAACATATTTTCATAATTTTATGTTGATAGTCATCTCATTGTCTAATTTATAACGAATAATTTGTAAATAAATTGTTAATGTTGTTAAAATCGATAGATAATATATTTGAGTTATTTGTATAGTTTTTTTTGGGACATAGGCGATTACTGTTACGTTGATTAATATTTTCTTCATTTCTAATTTTTGGATAAGTTAATGTAAAACAACGTTAGCAGTATATTTCCTATATGCGAGCTTCCACGTACCTGCTGTGTATAAAGTAACGGGTATCATGGTTAAGCTAACGCTAAGGTTTAGGGATGAACAGAACTGGTAATTGTTGGGTAATAGTTTAAGTTACTTAAGATTAATCGTTTAATATTATACTTAATTATATTCTTAAGATAATTACATGTTTGTACAGTTTAATTATACTATATTGATAACTATTTGTAAATGCTAATGTATTAAGCGTAATAATACCTATTATTTATGTTTTTTTACTAAATTTTTTGTACATTTATTCATTTTGGTGGTTTTTTAACTAAAATATAATGTATATGTGCAATATTTTCATGATAATAAATAAATATTGAATAAGTTGCAATATACGCGTTGACATAATTTACTAATGTTTTAATAACAACTAATAATGCGGTCCACCACATTCAAATCCAAATATGAGTAAGTGCAAAGGGTTCATGGCAAACATGAACATACAGAAGAAAAATGACCAAAAAATTGTTTCACCTTACCATTTAAATATTCTGGTCGAAACCAAACTATGATAACAATTATAAAATGTAGAGAAAAATCACTTTAAAATAAAATTTAGGTGATATGGGTGCACTGTGCAACATTGGAGGCAGCACTCGTTTTATCTATAAACATGGAAAGCCGAATTTACGAAACATGTTTGGAAAAACGGAAATGAATATGAGGCAGTACGTCAGTGTCCATACCAGTATTGTCTTGTTATATTTTTCACTATTTAATAAATATTTTTTTTTTGATGATGTAAAAATGTTTGTCTTGAAAAAGCAGATTTTGTGCCTTGTATTAAAACAAATTTAATTATTCGCGTCTATCACATCGGCAATATTCAATTCATTCAATAAAATTCTTATAGCTTGAATGTGTAAATCCGTTTTTTCTTCCATTTCCGATAACTGCAATCGAAAACTTCTGTAAGCGTCAACATTAGTGTTTAGTTGAAAGCCTTCTGTATTTTTGAGATCTTCCAAAGGCATTTCGTCTAATTTCTTGTTGCAGTACTTATCGAGTAAAAAAATTTCGGCTTCCATACATTTTACCACGGTTTTCAATTTTGCTTGAAAATCGGAATCTCTACTACTTTGGACATTCATTAACGATTTTAATTCCCTATTCATCGCCAATAAATGTCTATATGTCCTTGGAAGTATTAAAATGCTAGGAATTATTTTGTAAATGTAATGCAATAAAAGTGGACACACTTTGTCATCTCTGAAAAAAATACTGTAATGCCAAGTTTTCAAAAAAATGTAAATATTTACCGAGCATAAATGATAAAGTCGTATATACCATCATCGTGCCTCTCCAGCACCACAACTGTATTATTTACAACCTCTGAGAGACAATCTACCAAAAACACGCTTCTTTTTTTAGAAGTAATGTTAATTTTGTGAAACAGACAATCAAATTCCAAACACTTTTCTAAAGTGTGATCCTTGGATTCGTACTCAGCGATTAAATGAATTCCATGATTTGCCGATAATATAGATAAAAACGATTTCTTGTCTCCACTAATTATATCACTTTTTTTTAATGCAAAATCGGGATCGGTTATAGTTTGGGACGAAATATCGATGGTTGGTACATTATACTTTAACTTCTTACATTCTCGCTCATAAGTTAACAATCCATTCAGTTCATAATTTTGACGTTCTGCAAATGTTGGTATTGAAAATGCAACAACAATAGTCGCACTGTTTTTTACATTAAAAGTACGTATATATTCGTTTTTAATAAAATTACATTCATCATTACTCTCTGTTTCTAAACGTTTAATTACGGCAGTAACGTATTCTGGAAGTTTTTTTGTTGCCAAAGATTGTGTAAAATTACTGAAACAATGTGTGTCGTACGTGAAAAAACCGGGTCCATTCCATTGGAAACTTATGTTAACGTTTTCAGCGATTCTGAAAATAAAAAATAGTTAATTAGACACTATATAACGATTCTTATACTTTAAATAGAATTTAAATAAAAATGATAAAAAGTGTAATTTACAACAACTTTTGTTTCCCAGATAACAGTATCTGGCATTCTTAGTTGGCGAAGTTGTATAATAATAAAGTAAATAAACATGTGTTATAGGTTAGGAACATTATATGTAATTAAAAAAATAGAACTTAATGTTTTCTTTAATAATAAAAAGTTAAACCATAATTTCAACCCAACCAATTCTACTCAAAACAAAAACAACACTATCACAAAATCATTATACAATAAAGATCATATAGATGTAAAAATGTACAAAAAATTAATGACATACTCTAATGTTTCCCCAAAGTTCTACGGTCTGATTAAAATCCATAAAAATAATAATCCTATCAGACCGATTATATCATGTATTGGACGTCCGACATAGAACTTATAAAAATTCATTTCTAATATCATATCAAATCTTTCACCTATTTTTGACTTTAACATAAAAAATTCATATGATTTAGTCGATCATATTAAAAAAGTTAATGAAAAACAGATTTCTTTAAATTTTGTACTTATTTCGTTTGATGTCACTTCCCCTTTTCACCAATATAACAAAAAATTTAACGATTACTTTAATTAAAATATTGGGAAAACTAAAATGTTACACTACGTTAGATATTCACGAATTACTAATTATTATTAATTTTCTATTCGACTCTAGTTTTTTCTAATATAATGACCACTAGTATCTACAAACTTTTGGTACAGCTATGGGTTCACCAGTATCACCAATAATGGCTAATTTAATTATGCATGATATTTTGACGGAGTCCGTTAAATTGTTAAATTATACCCCAATATTATTGTATGTGTACGTAGACGAAATTATAGCATGTATACCGCATGATAGTATTAAGGAAACTTTAAGAATTTTGAATGATTATGACCAATACATAAAATTCACAGAAGAGTTAGAAGTTGATAAAAAAACTGCCATTTCTGGATTTAGAACTAATAAGAAATACAAACACCAATAAATTATTAATTGACCATTACACAAAACCTACAGCATCAAATAGACTTATTAATTACTATTCTAAACATCCGTTCCATCATAAACTTTATTAACATTATTAATTCCATTAAAAACAAATTAACTACATTATGCAGTAAAGAATTACGGAAAAAATAAAACTACTGATGACTACTTTAATAAAAACTAACTATCCGAAAACTGACCAAAAAACTTATATACTATAATAGAATCGGTTAAGTCTAAGAAGTGCACAATGATTCATAAACATCTGACCTGCGCGCATATACCAGCTGTTAAGCAGTGGCGTAGTAATTTCTTAACGGATCTAGGTGTACATTACTAAAAATGATTCATTATACACCTGTTTTCAAAGAATTATCTACACTAAAAAATTAAACTGTTACTGTAATAATTTTTTGCAAAGAAAATGTAGAATTTTATAGTCAACTAATTAATTCACGGTTCATAAATTTCAACACATTCGCAATTATCGCACGCCTTTGACTGTAAATTATTTTAACCTTCACACCAACATTTTTCCAAGACATGATGAATACGATAATACTACTACGAACCGACGCTACTGACTGACAATGTAAACAGATAACTAAACTCCCCTATAACGATTATAATAGATTCGCCAACTAAAACTCGTTTCTGCGCATTGTGTACTTCTTAGATTTAACCGAGTCTACCTCTACTAGTACTAACACTACTACAATTAATCCCGACATCACTACAGAAAACTAATTAACATCCTTAAACTAAGCAATAAATTGATCAACATTCTAAAACATAAAATAAAAATTATTCTGTAAAACAATAACACAACATACAATACATGTTATTCAAAATTGAAAGACAAAACACCGCCTATTGAGAAATCAAGTCCGGTCAAACTAAACAAAAACTAAAAAATTAAATCAAAACCATAAATACGATTGCTCAAAAAAGCGCTTGCTGTTCATCATAACCAGACTGGCCATTATTTCAATTTTCAAGAAGGGATAATTGTAGACAGTGAAATTAATTACAACAAAAATCACTTCGGAAATATAAATTTAAAACAGATACAAATAATTTAAATACCAGTTACATAATCAGTAAAATGAAACTATATTAATAATTACTTTATACCATAATAATCAAATATTCTTAAAGGCATCTTTGGTTGCAATAATTTATAGGATTGTTTAATACTTTTTCGCGGATTGGTTCTGAGATCCCACTAGTTGTATCACTACAGGGTAGGTGGCGTCCGCTTCGTTTCAAAGTATCATTACATCTACCATTTACTAAAACTTCTCACGGACACGGACAACCATGCAAAATATTCTAAAGAAATATAAGTAACTCGTATCCAATATTATTTGTGAAGCAAAATAAAGAAATCTTTTTATTGTTATTGTAGGCTTCACTCGTACCATGTTGTTCTCCATCAGACTTTGAGAGTCCAAGATTTTGATCAGAGGTTAAATCATTGCCATTGGATGTTAAACATGCTAGCCGAAAATCCTAGATTCGTTTGAACTATATTGTGGAGAAACGAAGCAACATTTCATAGTGATTAAAAAATAAATTTGCATCACACATACATTACTGATCGCGTACGAATCCTCGTTGGATTCAAGAAACCCAACATCTGTTTAGTGCGATGTTTTAACGAGCCAAATGATCGGTCCGTTTACATTTAATGATACTCTTAATGGTAAAACATATCTCAATTTTCTGAATAATGAACATCAAAATTTTCTGGTAGATGTGCCTCTGGGTATTCGTCAAAACATGTTTTTCCAGCATGATGGATGTGAATTTTTAGAAAGAACAATCCCCGATTGAATTGGAAGAGGGAGTCTCTTTCCATGGCCACCAAGGTATGCTTTTACTGTATGCATACGTTTACAACATAATAAATACCAATAACATTTGAAAGGCATCCATTTTCTTGGCCATAATTAAACTTAATTACTTTACTTATAAATTTAGAGGTCCCCTAATTTAAGTTGCTTCGATTTTTATTTGTAGGAAAGAGTAAAAAATCTTGTCTTTGCGAACAAGCCTACCACAAGAGAACATGATTTTACCATATCTATGAATTTTACAAATTAGAAACACATAACAATGTGTTTCCGCAGCAGAAGTAGAAATTGCCGTTTTGTCCACAACGCCATTTGTTTCGCATACGGCATGACTTTGGAGAATGGGACTTTTCAGTGCCACCAGTCCATCGCCGTTAGTTAATCGCCGTTGTTTAATTGTGCATTTTACCACCGCCTTTTATTCACGTTTTTTCATTAATAATTTTGTGATAATAGGGACTATACTATGAGACACGAGAGTGTGTTTTTTTTGTGAGGGGAAAATTGCTCACCAGCGACAGCGAGGATGTGATATCGACTGAAGCTAGCAAAACTAATGCAACTGGATTTCTACGGAGATGTAGAAAAAATGTTTGGAGGTAGACTTTTCTTCATGTGCATGAACGTTATTTGAGAAGATACACGTGTGTCCATTAAAATCAGTTCGCTCAATGTGGCATTTTTGGTGAGAGATAAGGTGGTATGCTGTTAGTCAAACATCGTTAAGCAGACAAACTGTAGTCGATTGGTTTAGCTTCTTCCGGGAAATAATGTACGTAATTCAACAACGCCACTACCACGAGATTGGTGGTATGCAAGACGTTGTGGAGACCGACGAAGCTCACTTAATGAAAGCTAAATACAATCGCAGTAGACCACGAGTTTTGACCAGGATGGAGACTTGGGAATTCAGGGCAATAAGTGGGTTTAATGGATATACGAGGTCTGGCTATCAAATAACGAGACTGGTTACGAAAAAGGGTTTTATTATAAAAATTATTCTACATTCGAATGCTCCCCTTCAATATACTCCCCTCCCCTTGCCACACACCTTTCCAAACGTTTTTTCCATTGATCGAAGCAGTGCTGGAAGTCTTCTTTGGTGAGGGCCTTTAGGAACTCTGCCGTTTTTTGCTTTACCGCTTCCATCGACTCAAATCGGGTCCTTTTCAAAACAGATTTTATCTTCGAAAAAAAAAACTCGCACGGTGCCAAATCTGGCAAGTACGGCGCGTGTTCGAGTAGTGGAGTGCGCTTACCGGCCAAATACTACTTCACAGATAGCGCGTTATGGGCCGGTGCGTTGTCCTGGTGCAAAATCCACACGTCGTTCTTCCACAACTCGGGTCGTTTCTTTATCGACGTTTACCGCCTCGGCAATCATCCGGATGCTCATTCGACGATCTGCACGCAGAATTTGGTTGATTTTGATCATTGTTTCTGGGGTTGAAACAGTAGCAGGGCGACCTGGGCGCTGGTCATCTTTAGTACTCTCTCGGCCCTCACTGAAGCGCTTACACAACTCAAAAACACGTGCACGAGATAGAGAATTGTCCCCATAGGCCTCTTGCAACAATTTATAGCACTCAGTCGGAGTTTTTTTCAATTTAACGAGAAATTTGAGATTTATACGTTGCTCCTGTTTTTCGTCACACATGGTTTTCGGCACGAGAAAAAAACACGTTCGTTTCAAATCGCTACTGCACAAATACTATAATAGTGACGTAAACGTGTTTTGGTACGTGCATAGAAAAGATATCTACATACCCAACGCACTACTCGTTTTTTCCCCCATCGTCTAAGGCGCCGTCTAGGCGGACAGTCTCGTTATTTAATAGCCAGACCTCGTATATGTGGGCGGAAATAATAGTGGGAAGGCTAACAAAAGTGGGAGTAATTCAGATTATGTCTAAGCGATTACAGAGACAAACGTTCTTGATGACGGACAGCGCAAAAATCTACTGACGGGCAACTCAAATCCTGTCAATCAGGCCACGTTTAAGGATTTCCTTTGGGAATGGATATTACCCAGTGGAAAACGTGCATTCCTCCCTTGGCATACTAATTTGGAATAATCAAAGTTCACACTAACAAGAATGGGCAGCAGTGGCGGGAAAAGAAGGGTAATTTGAGGTCTTGTACAGAAGAAATATTCTACGAGATTTAGCTACCTACGATGAGACCCTAATCTGGTTTATTCAAGATATTAAAAGAATATACCAATGTAGAGCTGGCTATACTAAACGTGTTCAGAGAGTACAACATTGAAATGGACTGTAAATTAGAATAAATATAAAATGTACCGGGTGTCCTATTTTCGATGTAATTGGGAGGTTTCAGGTATTTCGCAAATTGATAAGCAAAAACCGTGGTCGGGACTCTTGGACCGATTTTTAAGACAAAGACAAAGACAAAAAACATCACTTCGATATCACGACTCGTTTGAGAGATACAGAGTGTTTTGCGTTTTATACCGTTTTCTTTAAAGCTTCATAACTTTTTTGTTTGTGAATATTTTTATTTTAACCAAAATATTTATTGTGAATTTTTTATATGCAATTCAATTGAATTTATTCTATCTTAATTCGTTTTCGAGTTATAGACCAAACATGAATTTTTTTAAATAAAAACCATAGTTGACTATGACTCCATTGATTAGAGATTTTCTTTAGCTTTCTGAAAATATATGGTTTCATATATTTATCTCGGCAAATAAAGAAATTATAAACGATTTTTTGAAAAACACCTCTTGATCAAAGTCACCTATAAACTTTTGTTTACTGTGCGCAGTTGTTTCTTATTTTGCCTACCAATTGGCGAAATACCTGAAACCCCCCAATTGCATCGAAAATCGGACACCCTGTACTTTGTCGACAGATGTCGATCCTTCAATTATTTAAAAATAACAATCACTAATCGCCTGCTGCAATAATAATTGAAAGATCGACTTATGTAGTTGCTAAAGCATATGTCGACAAAGAAAAAAATGCAAATACATTTTCGTACGTGTTATGTTAACACGAGCCGAAATCCAAAATTTGGAAACATTATTCTCATTAGTGTAATTTTTAGTATCTGCCAACATAATCTGCACATTTCAGTACAGTTATAGAAGACAAAAATAAGAATTTCTGAAAATATTTTTAAAAACCGCTATAGATTAACAAATAAAATCGAAAACGTGTAAAAAAATAGCTCGTCAACCGTACTATTTGATCAAGTAGAAACTGTGTTATAGAATCATTAAATTTTCTACTTAAACAAAATGTCATGAAATATGCTCAATAAAAAGATACATAATTGCAATAATCTAGGTTCTGAGATTTGAATACGCATTGGTTACACGCCAACATAAATCTTGATCTGCGCAGCTGAAATTAAAACCTACTAAACTACAGTACCATTAAAAACTTAATGAACATAAAAAACAAATAAATCGTTATATTTGCTCATAATTGACCATTAGTTCAGTCGCGTGTTGTACATTTTTTTACATAAATGAATTGATTAGATAAATATTGTGTTACTGAAATACACATAAAGTGTACTTCCCAAAAATCATTATTTCTGACCAAATTGTTTGCTTTTCGAGTTCATAATGAAAACAGCAAACAAAACAATGAAACACAGACTGCACAACAATAAATTTTATCAAAAGGAAAAACGATTTGGAAAATTAATATTTATTTCTATAATAGTTCTGTTAAGTAATACTTATTTAACAAAAAATGTTCCTAGTACAAACTACAAATCATAACATATAATTGTAATTAAATAATTGGGATATCGTGCAAATCCAATTACAAACAAAGCAACAAGGACAAATTGAATTGAATTATACGTTGTATAACAACATTTATAGACACATATCCACTAGTCGTCTCTATAGAAAATCACTCTCAATTAATTTAACACTACTTCATTCAAATGTATGCGATCTATTTGTCAAATTACTGTTTGGCCTATTAATTAAGTTAAGAAAATGAAGTGTATATGTAATAAAATGAATATTTTAAACATTTCCATAATTGTTGTCCAGATGATTGCATTTTTTAAATAGTGTAATTGCCTTCCTCCAAGGACGTTATATTTTGAATAAAAACCTTGTAATTTTATTAAACTCAATTCAAAGTAATTTGAAGTTAAAATAAATAAATAAACTAGAAGTGGTTTTAAAATAATCCACGTCTCATAAGTTAGCGAAACAATGTGGGCGGAATTGATTACAATTAATATTATTATTAGTTGCCCAATAGTTGCTAAAAAGTTGCCAAAGAAAAAAATTAGTTGCTCTATCGGTTTTCATTATTTTTAAAGTTACGCTAAAAGAAGATTAAGTTAGTGGAACAATTGTTAATAAAATAAATAAATGTAAGATTAAGTTAATAATTAGTTGCTCACTAAATAAATAAGTCTCATACTTTTGTTTATTAAATAAGGTGAAAGAACTGCAAAACACTAGTCAGCGAACAAACCTACAAGAGTGAACTACTCATTTCAAATTAAATAGGTTGAAGGTTTCCCAACGCTTTAATTGTTATCTAGTCATTCTATGTACGAGGATATATTGAAAAATTCTTAGCCTACTATGGAACCAAACAAAATTTCAATGTCAAAATATTTTATTACTCAACATATTCTCCTCTTAATTGGATACATTTATTACAGCAAACCTGCAACGTCTCTAGACCTTTCAAAAAAATGTTTCTTCTTGCTCTGCAAACCAGACCTCCACAGCTTCTATTACCTCCTTGTTGGAAGAAAATGTACGACCTTTTAAACTTTTTTCAGTTGAGGAAAGAGGTGATAGTCGGACGGAGCCAAATCGGGTGAATAAGGGGTGTTCTAGTAATTCAAACCCTAAATCACGAATTTTTGCATGGCAACATGAGATTTGTGTGCAGGGGCGTTGTCCTGCAAAAACAAAACACCTTTGGATAGCTTTCCGCGTCTTTTCTCTTTAATATTTTCCCGTAGAGTGGTCAGTAATGTCGAATAGTAATCTCCAGTTATTGTTCTACCCTTATCCAAAAATCAATCATGATTACTCCATGGCAATCCCAAAAACTGAAGCAAGAACTTTTCTAGCAGATTTTGGACACGAAACTTCTTAGGTCTTGGAGAACCAGAGTGTCGCCATTCCATCGATTGTTGCTTTGTTTCTGGATCGTAGAAATGTACCCAAGTCTCATCCATAGTAACAATTCGGTTTAAGAAGTCTACATCGTTTTCAAATCGAGCACAGATCGAACGCGATGCTTCTACCCTTGCACGCTTTTGGTCAACATTCAAACATTTGGGGATCCATTTTGCAGCAATTTTTTCATGTCCAAATTGACGTGAACCATATGATGAACGCGTTCGTATGAAATATTCAGTGCTTCAGATATCCGTTTTAGCCCAATTTGACGGTCTGATAAAATCATGTCATGAACTGCATCGATATTTTCGGAGACTGACACAGAAACTGGCCTTCCCGATCGGTCATCATCTTCAATGGAAAATTTACCTCTTTTGAAGCTTGCATTCCAATTTTGACGGTCGCATACGAAGGACATTGATCACCAAGGGTATTAAGCATATCTTCGTAAATCTGCTTACCTCTTAACCCTTTTAAATACAGGTACTTGATGATGGCTCGATACTCCAATTTTTCGATTTTCACAATTTCGGTGGACATCTTTTTCATTTAATTTATTGCGTGACTCTGGTTTGCTTTTTGACGTCAAACTTTACACTGACACTTCTAATAAGTTATTGTTCGTTGCTATGGTAACGCAATATTTTGTTTATGCACGGAACTAGTCTAGGCTAACTAGATATCAATACATCCTCGTATGTTCGTCTGAACAGATTTTGTGTTTTATATACATATATATTTATTATTCATCTTACATATTAATTTATTTATTTTGCGACGTCATTGTTGTGGTGTCCGTATCTTCAATGTGACGAACCATCTTCTGCTGTGTCAATTTGTAGTAAAAGTCAATCTGAAACTGTATATTTTATTATAATCTGTGATATTTTTATGATTGTATTACTCACATTGTGTATTTTTCATCAATAAATAGAGGCCTGATGAAGTATGCACTTAGAACACGAAACGTTACCGAAATAAACAAGTCCAATTATCAATCATTAGTTTATATTAAGAAGGAAATAATTACTTAACATCATTAATTATTACATAAATAGCTAATCTGACAAAACCGTTGAATAACGTTTGTAATCTGATATTAGATAGATTTAACGCCACTTAATCAAGTAATGCTAAACGGTATTCCTAAAGATCTACCTAAAATTGATGAAGCGAAAATATCGCTTGGTCTACAACTAATGAAAAATAATAAGGCACCAGGTGAAGACAATATATTAATAGAAATAGTACAAGAAGCTCGAGAAGTAATCTTACCATGGTTAAAAGAACTAGTTAATAAAAGTATAAAAGAACTAGGATACCCCATAAATATAATACAACAGAAGTAATTTTGCTATTCAGAAAAGGAGGCCGAAAGCTGTTATACAACTATCGCCCAATAAGTTTGCTGTCACAAATATACAAACTCCTAACAAGAATTATCATAAACAGACTAGCAGCAAAATTAGATGAACGCATCCTGTAGTCTGCCTTTCAAAAGGGTATAGCACAAGCGACCACCACCATAAAGATATTAATCGAAAAAGTAACAGAATACAACCTGCCGCTTTACTTTGCCTTTATAGACTATGAAAAGGCGTTTGACTCAATTGAACACTGCGTAATTATGATAGAATTGACTCAGGTACAAAAACATGATTAAATATACCTATATACAAAGAAGCATTGTCAGTTATTAAAATCCACGAAAACACCAAAAAATACCAATAAAAGAAGTATCAGACAAGCTGATACGATGTCACAATTTTGTTTAATTTAGCCTTAGAAGGCATCTTCAAAAACCAGATTAGAGTAATTTCGGAATTAATATAAACGGAGAAAGACTAAATCATCTCAGATACGCCGATGATATTGTGCTAATTGCCGACGACGAGGAACGAATACAGAAAATGATAACTGAACTAGAAAGAGAATCGCAGAATGTTGAAAATTAATGTAAACAAGACAAAAATTATGAGTCAACAGAATATCCAAGTAAAAATAAAAGAAGCGCAAATACAACACATTGTAGACTATATATATATCTAGGCCAACTGATACAAATTGGCAAAGAGAATAAAGACATAGAGACAGACGCCTCGTTTGGAAAATTATCGAAATTACTTGAGGACAAAAGAATATTAAATCTAAAATATTTGACGCATGCGTACTACCAGCCTTGACGTATAGAGCAGAAACATGGACTTTGCGGGCCATGTAGCAAGGCTAAAAGGAACGTAAAATCAAAAGACCTTGGGAGATAAGAAGACGAAAAGGAAGACCGATCACAAGATGATATGACGACTTAAAAAAAATTGCTGGATTAAAATTGATATCAACAGCTCAAAATAGGAGAACTGGGAAAAAGAGGGAAGCCTATGCTCGACACTAGGCACACTAAGGGCTTAAGAAGAAGAAGAGAAGAAACGTTATCTTTTATACTGCTGCTGCGCAGTAACATAAGACTGCGGAAAATATTAATAACCGATAACGTATTCCCTTATTACAGTGACATTGACGTTACGATTACGTTTAAGTCAATAAGGGAATACGATTGTGTGATTTTGACATTATTAATGTTTTCCGTTAATTATATGTTACTGCGCAGCCGCAGTATAAGGGATAACGTTTAACGTTACTAAATAAAGTGGGGTAAAATTTCTAACAAAATATTGACATTAATATGAAAAAAAAAACATGATTTTGGGTAAAAATATTTCGTATCTAAAATGCAATTTATTTTTTTGTTCTAATTTATGTTTATTTTATTTTATTATTATACAATAACAAAGAACAACTGTAATATAGAGTTGTATTTAAAATAACGGGTTACTATAATGCATTAACTACATGAAGGTACGAAGCGATGCATCGTCTCCTAAAATATCCCAGTTTTAACAAGGCGTCGTTCAGGACAAATTCAACTAATTTACAAAAAACTTATAACAGACGTTTGAAAATAACAAAGTTATTAATTTTTGAAAATCCGGTTAAACGTTGTAGCCAACAACACTGATATTCTCGACTGCAACTGCAGTAATATTAGAGCATAATAAACATACAGCAGTGTATCTCTCGAGCGGCACCTTTGAAGTTACTAATGCAAAATTAGATGATTTCAAAATAATGTCGTGTCATTAGAAGTATATGCGCCTAGTACTAGTTAAACAATTTAATTTAGTATTCAATCAGATTTGTTCATTAAATATCTTATATTTCGACTTATAAAAATTACTACCCTACATTTATTGGTTAGAATTACGCGGCTGCGCTGACAGATTGAGACCACACCGATACTACAGAATACTGTAGCGAGACTATTGGGATCCACCTATTAAATATTACTTCTTTCATTACGTTATTTTTTTGGGGAATGTCGTAAAAAAAATGTTGTGTCATGAAGAAACCTTTTCCACTCTCACTCGAGAGGAAAAAGAATCGCTTTCCTTACTTGTTGGACAAATAACTATTTTCCACGACATACTTAGAATACAGACGTTTCTTCTCAACAAATAGTGAGAAAAATTGTTTTTCCCACACTAGTGAGAAAATATTTCATGTTGCAAGAATGTCGCTTGGAACTTAATTAAACAACTTAATTTTTGTTACACAAATAACTATTATTATTCAGTCTCTATTGTTTCATTTAGTATGTTATATTTCGACTTTTAAACAATGTTTAAATGTTTTAAACATTTATTGGTTAGAATTACGCGTCTAGCAACGTTGCGCTATGACAGGTTGAGACCTTAACGAGATCACAGAATAAATAGGTGAGACCATTGTAACCCTCCGATTGTTGACTTTTGCTTTTACGTACGAAATTGTGACGAAATCCTGTAACAATATCTTACGTTTACAATTAATAGTTTTTCTTTCATATGAGTTGGTTGGTTGGTTTATTGGAGAATGTCGTAGAAAAAATGTTGTGTCTAACACATGGGGAAAATCGCTTTGTTTTCAATAAATCAATTAACAGAATCTTATGTATAGTAGGCATGTTTATTTCTATAGTTCATATGTAGTACAGTCATTCGCGTTTATTATGGCGCGGTTTACACCATGTACTAAATTAGTCATTCCCTTTTAATTGCGTAGATACATAAACAAAATAAAATGGGATATAGTTTGCTATTGTATAGGTAGACTCAATACCGGATTAACAAAATTTTTCGATCGCTTTTAGAAATAAACATCCAAGAAATCAAATTTTGCAAGCATTAGAAATTAAACGTCATTTAAATAAACAAGACCTTATTTTAAATGTGCAAATACCAGATTAGCCTATCGTAAATGTTGATAAATAAAAAAACAGTTGTTATGTTTATCACAGTAATTTTTGTCAACTACATAGTATTTTATACTTTTCTGACTTAAAAACAAATATTTTTTAAAACAATACATTGATTTTCGGACAATGGCCATGATTGACCTCTTAAACTATTGTGATGACAAAAATGTATTGTTTGATCAAAGAAAGTTTAATTTCTGAATAAAAAAACATCGCAACTTTCACTTATGAAAATTTCCTATTATAGTTTTTAATTTACTATGAAAAGTAATTTATTATATTTTACATGAAACTACAATATCTAACTGCAGATGAACGTTGAACTTTTATGAAATCATCATATGCATAGTAGTTTATAGTTTCAAATTATAGTTTCAGGCCCTCAGTTTTGTTAATTCGGTACCAAGCGTAGCTATACGGCTATACAATAACAAAATCTAACCCATTTTATTTTGTTTGTATGTGTGCAATTAAAGCGGAACAAATAATACATGTACCTGCTCTTAACCACTCCACTATAAACGCGAAAGACTGAACAAGAAATGTCATTGTGTGACACATGTCATTTAATAATAAACATTATTTATCTACATTTTTTCTTTCCTTGTTTTAGCAAAAGTACTGCTACTGTCACGTGATTGTCATATCAAAAAATAGTTTAAACAAACAAAAGTTGTGAATAAAACTTCTTTCTATTTTGCGTTCATAATAAGTGTAAACAGCGTTAGAATAAGCAATAAGCGTGCGTGAATAAAATAGTAAAATTTAATGTTTTCGAGTTGGTAACATTAAATTTTTTTTGCTACATTATAAGTATAACGTACTAACACTAATTCTTCGGAAAAAGTGAAAAAAAGAAGTGTTAAAATTTATGGTTTGGAGACCGTCGCATAACTCCATCTTATTCATAAGATGTAGAGTTAAAATCATCAGACAACAGAAAAAAGACAAAAGATAGCATTCGGTCATTTCTGTAAACGACGTGTAGTATTTTAATACACCACATGAAACAATAAAAAAAAAATCGAAAAATTTCTATTTTCCCAAATATGATGCGAACTTTACAGGTTATACTATAGATTCGATCACAAAATAAAGATTAAAATGACAAAGCCAGTTTTAAACAAATAAAGAAAAAATAATTAATGCCTAATAATTGTATACATAACCTCTAAAATAATTTAATAATAAACATTAATTTATAAGTTAGTTGTGATTCAAGGAAGTTGTTAATGACTAAATTCAAGGCTTATCAAACTATTACACATATTAATTACTGAAATAATCTCTGTTCTGGCGTATAGTATCTGCCTAATTACCTATCTCCGGTGTTAGAAATATATAATAATATTTAATTAAAGTTTTTATGTGATATGTGAGAATAATTGTCCTTTTACGTAATTAAAGCGCTATCAGTCATCAAATTTTGAATCGACGTTATATAATTATTGTTTATTCCACCGTCTGTCTCTAATTAGTCTGTAATCCAGATATTTTATTTAGTCGTCACGACGTTTGTTTAGGAAGCATAATAAATACTTCTAACAACGTAATTAATACCAATTCTCATGGCCAAGTTTTCGAAGATGTAATTGAGTTTCATTTCTGCGGGGTTTCTTTTTAATTACGCTCTTTGTATTATTAGGACAGTTGTTAGTTATTTGTTCTTTTACTTGCTAATTCATTATTAATAATGCATCATTTGTTTTCCTTTATGTCGTAGATTTATTGAAATTGAATGTCAATGTCGCCAAAAAACTCAAACGGTATAATTTTAATCACAATTAAAAACTTTTTAGTTATAAATCAAGATCAAAAACAATCACGGGTGGCATTAGGAGACCTACAAAATTATCTAAAAGTTGAGAAAAAAATTAAAAAAGAAAAGTAAAGAATCCAACTTTTAAAATTCAGTAGAGAATTTAAAATAAGAACCGCATTGCAATTTCAAACTTTAAAACAGCGAACTTAACAAAAATGAATAATAGCAGTTTAACACGAGAAAACTTAATTGAAAAAAATGTCATCGATTTAATACCAGTATATATTACAACAATTTTTTTCAGTACCACGCAACAATTTATTATAAAATAAAAATTCAATTCAACATAATTTGTATATAACAACAAATTTCAAGTGCAGCATGAAACTTGGTTTGAAGAAAATATGCAGTCTTTAGTTGAAGTCGCGTTTCGAGTGAAGGTACTACTAAAAATTTAAACAAACTCTTAACAAAAACGATGCTACAGCAAATGTGTATATGTACCTCAATTTTTCTGGAGCTTCTATGGTAAGAGTCGATCGCTGGCGACAATGAGTGTATTAGATCATGTGGTTGTGATGAATTAAGTTGATATATAAAATCGTCGTAGACATATAGGCACATTAAAGAATTAGGAAATGAGCTGAAGGATTTTTCTATGGCTGAAGACGATTTTCCTAATTTCATAAGAGTATCTTAATTTACTTCAAATTCCATACACTAGTTCTTCTACAAACATCAAAAATAATTATTAAAATCAGAAATTTTATATAATAATAATATAACTAACGTCTAAAGAACAAATCGCTAACATATTTGGAAAACAATTCTCAAATGACTCCTGTACATACTTGTGTATGTATACCCCAGAGGTTTTACAATATAAAATAAAGATGTTTATAATCAAGAAATAACTTACTAAATGATAAAGCACCTACCAAAAAATTTTCAAACACAAATACTTTACTTTTTAAACCACATATAAATAACAAATACATTTCCCAAATCTTGGAAAAAAGCAATAGTAATACCTCTACTAAAACCACAAAATGACAAAACAGATCGATCCAAAATTATAGACCTGTTTCTCTTACCAGTACTTTATGCAAGTTTTTAGAACAAATGATAAACAACCGCCTAATGTGGTGATCGGAAACACAATGTCGGACAGTTATATCCAAGAAAACGGCATACCTCAAGGATCTATATTGAATCCTTCACTGTTCATAATAGCCATAAATGATATAATTGAAAGTCTGGAGGAGTCAATTAAATATGCTATTTTTGCAGATAATATATGCAGAGGTTATAGAAAGAAAATTACAAAAATCAATCCACGCGTTAGAACAATGGTCAGTAGTAAATGGTCTCTCCTTCTGTAGAAAAAAAAAACAAAATGCATAACGTTCACAAAGAAAAAAGCAAGTAAGGATATAAATATCGTAACGAATCACAAATGGTTAGAATTGGTAAAACAACATAAATACCTAGGACTAATTTTTGACTCACGTTTGACATGGATTTTACAAATAAAGCAAGTCCATAATAAATGTAAGAAAATATTAGACGTAATAAAAGTAGTAGCAAATGTTAAATGGGGAATCAACGAAGACAATATAATACAAACCGCTAATACTTTAATTAGAACTAAAATTATTTATTTATTCGTATGGTACATTTTAAAAATTGTATTGTGATGTAAGTATTATGTATCGTGCCCCAGAAGATCAGTATAAACCTGTATAGTGTGGTGACGAAACCGTGTGCAATTGTGGCTTGGCTCGTCCTGGCAAAGCATTTGCTTCAAGGTTTAGGAAAACCATTAAAACGTAAACATGCCAACTCTTACCCACCTTAGTATTAATTAATATTAATTAAGTGTGTGAACATTATAGAAGGTATATAAGATATAACAGCACAGCCATTGCAGGACGAGATATAATAGACCGGTCCAAGCGCAAGTCACGACAATGACGACAAAAATAGTAGGTTGAAGAAATAGCAAAAAAAATGGAAAAACAGATAATCAGGACAGATAATACAAAATATTGCTAAACTTCAGATGTCCTTCAGATTCGTTAGACATAATATAGCTTCATCCGTTAAATTAGGAATGTTTACAAACCCTCCTTTGAACTTTGTTAGTTGACAATCCTCTACAATATGTGTAACGGTCTCTGGTTCGTTTCCATAGTCGCATGTCATTTTGACGGTTGTTTCCTCCGGGCAGGATTAAATACAAGAAAACAATTATATCGATACATGCAAGTTTACCTGAACGATTCACTCAATTCTTTGTTAAATTGTAAATAAGCCAATCTATAATTATTTAATTTGTAGAACCAAGGTGTCCTATTTTCGTTTTCTCAGTTATACTTCCTTATTATTGAAATAAAACATTTAATCTTATCGTGTTGAAAAGATTCTCGAAATTGTAGTCGTATAAATATTTGATTTTCAATTAAAACCCCAAACGATCAATTATTGTCTTCATGGTAAAACAAAAACTTCACACGAACTATTTTCAAAATCAAACTTTCTATTAAATGTCAAATTGTGATGCCGCACACAACTACTCGTCGAATGTATCGCCACCAAACACAATTAAAATTCCTTTTTTCCACTACTAGCTGTGAAGTGGACAATTATTGCGTCTCCTAGCCAACTGAGAAGTTGAATTTCTCTATTAGTGGTTAATAATTTTTTCTATTGTTGACCTAGGTTAATAATGGACAAATTCAAATTTTTGAGAATCTAAGAATAGTTGTTTAACAAAAACGAGTGAAACATAATTTTGTATATCCAGGTGATTATCTTTAACGTATTTGCTGCTGAAAATTACCTAACACAATAAAATTATTTGAATAAAAAAATATCATTAGTTTAAAATTCGCGCCCTCATCCCATAACCGCAAATACATAACCTGAATTTATTTATTTATTAAATATGATGGTAGAATCAGTTCTTTCAGGTTTCCCAAAGGAGATTTAACCAGGCGAGTTAAGTTACATGAAGAATTTTAAGTAAATTACAAACATTTTGTTGTAGTTGTTTTGAATGGTTAACAGAATCTGAAAGGTCCGATCTGTTGCATAAAAATGTCGACTCTAAAAGCTTAACGAGTATGTGGCGAACACTTGCTATTCCTAAATGAATTACAAGTGTCAATTTCTGAAACCTAATATTAAAATTATGCAAGGTATATTGGCGAAGCAATAAATGCCCGTTAACATCTCTAGCTATACCAAAACTACTCAAGCTTGCAGCTCAAATACTCTTAGGTAAAGAAAATTACGGAGGAACATTCTTAAATTGCAACGTGAAAAGAAAGCACTTCAATTGAAGTTAACATCTCCCAACGATTTCTTCCCGAAAGCAGAGCAGAAATTATGACAGCCCAAGTGTACTTAAAAAAGAAACCACTAAGAAGCAGGAGATATACAGAGTTAAACAACCCTTGTGCTACATCTTTACAAATACGATATGCAAAGGTGACAAACTGAAGTCGATAGTATTAAACTGCATAGAAAAACTACAACTACAATGCGGTGCCAATGGTAGGGCAATAGTAAAATTTTCGAAACCTAATTAAAAGAATAGATGTATCACCGGAAAAACCATACCTTCTCGTAAACGATAAGAAAATCTATTATTTCTTCGATGTCTCCTATTTATTGAAGTCGGTGTAAAATAACTTGATTAAATACGATATAATCTTTAATAACAATAAAGCATCTTGGAAAGACATTAAAAATTTCTACATGTCAGACAAATCTAAACCGCTGCGATTGGCTCCTAAATCAACTAATTTACATATTACTCGAATAATTTTCAGAAAATGAAGGTGAAATATACCACACAAGTGTTTAGTGAATCAGTTGCAGTTGGTTTATCAACGTATGTAGCTTTAATGCTTTTGATTTATTTGCATTTCTGTGCTACTTGATTTTACAAGAAAAATGTTTATTTTTTATTTTGGCTTAAATTTGGCTAGTAGTGGAAAAAATAGTATATACACCATGGTTGTGAAGTCCATTATTGCCTACGCACCTTATTTCGCTCAGGGGCTACCGCCCTCGCGAAATAAACTGGTGCTAAGGCAATAATGACAGACTTCACAACCTTGGTGTATAATACTATTTTTGTAAGAGACAATATTTTTATTTTAAAATTTGACAAGACTCTTTTTTTACTAACAACAAACGAACACCTACTCAATCAATATTAAAATAAATACATACATTTGTACATGCTCCCACTATCTTTAACTAACTACAAAAAAAGTTAAACAATAAAAAGTACAAATGATAATCAAACATCATAATTTATATATAAAATTCTAATTATTCCACACGTCGTAGTACCGGGGCTTTTAACTGAGTCTCCCACTCTTTGTCACCACGACGTCTTGACTTTCATCCGATGCTTCAACCGCAGCTTTTACAGTATCCACATTTTCATCTGTCTTGACGCTTGTATCTAATACCTCCAACGGGTAGTGACGCTGCAAAGGTCTTCTGACGATCCCCTTTCCGGTCTTCACATTTGCCACTCAAACTTTTCCATCTCGCCCTTTAATGAGTTCTGTAATACGTTCTAATAGCCACTCAAAACGCTTCTTGTTGCTGTCGCCTACTACGACCAGCCAGCCCACTTTAAGAGAACTATGTCCATCCGAAAGATTACGAGATATCAGAAATCCGATGTATTCTTTCCGGAATCTCGCTTGTAACGCCAACTTTCAGTCTTGCATCTTCTTGTAGCTTCCCTGAAAGAACTTCTCTCAGAACTGCTAACCCTCGTAAAACAACACAGGAGTATCACTCAAAAATATCGCTGGGGTCAGTGGTCCCAAATCCTCCGGATCCGCCGTCACAGTCGTCAAAGGTCGGTCGTTAATGACTTGCGCCACCGCTGCAGAGCAGGTCCTGAACGTCAATTTTGATTTCCTCAACATTTACCGTAAAAGCTCCTTTACGCTTTTCACAAGACGCTTAAACCATCCGCCCCACCATAGGCTTGACGGAGGCTGAAACATGTGCTCGATAGGTCTGGCGTAGTTTGCTTTCTCCAATTTTCATTAAATTATTCCAACAAACAAAATTCGTCCTGCAATCTGTCAAAAGGATTTTTGGCCGTCCAACGGTGTTCACGAACCCCTCTAAGGATAAGATAAACGCCTCGGCAGTCAACGAATCAATCAAATCCAAATGTATACAACGGTAGACTGCGCATGTATATAATACAATCCAGTCTTTCTTTCCGCCTTTCATGTAGAGTGGACCAGCCAGATCTATACCAGCCGTCTGGTACACCGCCGTACTTTCCAAACGTTGAGTAGGTTACGGTGCAGAGTCACACTTCATGCTCTCCACTCGGTACCTCTCACAGATCACACATTTGTAGATCACCTTGTTGATCACTGTTCTTCCATGGAATGATTACTGCTTTCATGTACATATCTCACCAGTTGCGTGACTAACGGTTCATTTTTTGGTAATAATACTGAAAATTTGAAGTCGGTCGTGTCTTCCATTTCCACAAGCAGCATCTTCAAACGCCATAAGCCGTCCGGGTGCTTCTAGATCTGGAATCCCTTGACCTCCGATTTTTCACTGTAATGTCTTTTTTAGATGTCGAGTATCATGTCATGCTCTCCAACTCTCATTTCTTGGAATCTTACAATTTTCCACACATCTCCTAGCCCACGCATAGACTCGCACATTCTTCACGTAGTGAGAAAAACTTGGTTCCTTCACACTAACGGCATAAGCACATACGTCTGTCTTCTGCCTCCCCGCCATAATTTCCTCTTCATTGTCTTCGGGTTTTGTAGAAGGACAATGCTCACTGGGAAGACGTAACAACGCTGGACCCTCCTACCATGAGCATTCCTTCAAGTGTTGAGCTCCACATCCTCGAGACGTCAAGTCTGCTGGATTTGCACATCCCGGAACGTCTCTCCAATCATATTTATGAGTTAACGTCACGATTTCTTTAACTGAATTAGATACAAAGGTTCTCCATGTATTATCCCTTTGTATCCATGCAATACATGTAGAAGAGTCACTCCAGTAATACAGCGGAACTCCTTCCATCTTGAGTGCTTCTCGAACGGACTGTGATAACCGTGCCAATTACACAGGCCAACAACTCAAGCCTTGGGATGGTTATCTTTTTAACCTTCTTCTTTTCCAGTAGCGCAACTAGATCCTTGGCTGCCAGCAGCTAGACAAGGACTTTTTCTCCGACTTTCATTCGAACAAAGATTCCAGTTGCAAAACCGGCTTTACTTGCGTCACAGAAGATGTGCAACTATATTCCCTCATATTCTCATGAAATCGGAATGCAAAACTTGAGAGGGTGATCTCAAACAGAACAGGTAAATCCTCCATCCACTTCTTAAATTCTCTCGCTTTGACATTTTGCCATCTCTGATTCTAGTTGTATTTCTCCAACCACGCCTCCTGGAGCATTCTCTTAGGCTGGAGCATAACGGGTGATGAGAATTCGATCGGCTCAAATTCTGATCCCAAATACAACGCGAGAGTGACGATACACCACCATAATTTCTTTCTGGTAATCCTACCACCATAAAAACTTTTGGAAATTCCTGTCGTTCGGAGACACATCAATAGTCTGAAATGCTTTACGGATGTCCGCCGTTATCGCAATTGGACATCTTCTGAACTTCAACAACAACAACAACCAACATGTTTGGTTCCGTCTCCAGCAACATATTGAGTGAAGGATTCTTGCCAACCCGACAGGACGCGTCAAACACGGGGCGAACCGGTGTTGTCTGACTTTCCATCCTAAATACTGGACAATGAGGTAAAAAAATGACCAAGCTTCCTCTGCTCCTCAGCCACCTCCTCGATGATTCCTTCGTCCAACCAGGACTTGAAAACTGCATCATACTTTTCATAATCTTCTATTTTGAACTTCCTCGTCATGTTAACGAGCCGACGATCAGCCACTTCGTAGTTACTTAAAATGACGATTTCAGGATTAACCGAAGGTAACTCACAACATAAGGCCCTATTTCATCACGATTAATATGGTTCTGGAACTCTGCCTTCACTCGGTTGTCGTGCTACTTATATGCGGCATGTATACTGAGCAGTTCCAGATCGCATAAACTGGATATTTCCATGCATAAGTACGAGTTTGTGACTTCTGATGAGAATCGCTTCTCCAAAATTAACGGTCTACACAAGGTCCATCCAAAAGTTGTCTCTACAGCAAACAACCCGGTCTCAATTTGTAACCGTTTTCCAGTAAGGAACAACTCATAATAGTCACTTCCAATCCAAATATCAATATCTTCGATTACTCTTGAATACTGCAACTCCGACAGCTTAACATTCTTCCTCTTGAGGATATCTATAAAAGGTCTTCACGGCACCTCGTACCGTCATCTTCACATCCCGCGCAGGTGACGACAGGGATGCAAGTACAACCTGATGCGGATTGCTTGCCTCATATCTAGTCATCTCTCCATTCATAAATAAGCACAATACGGGACTCCTCCAGAGCTGTGGGATGACTGCCAATTTTTCACCAATAGTGTCTTTAAAAGCACGTCCCCTTGACATATAACTCCCATGTTTCCAGTTACCGTACTCTGCAACGCATCATTTTCATTTTAACTGGACTGAGACGGAGGTCCTTGGCAGATAATCTCATGGTGCTTTCTCGAACAAATAGAACATGTTACATTTACTCTGCAGTTCACTGCTCTGTGTCCTGGCAGTAAGCAGTTGTAACAAGCCCTCTTCTCTTGACATTTCTGTTTCCTCTCATCCAAAGTCATTTGCTGATTCTTCACAGTTTGGACCGACAGTCCTGCTACGGTGGGCAAATCCTCAGAACTTTCTCCCACCATCTTTTTCTTACTTGACTTGCTGTCTGATTTCTCTTCAGACGCCTTCTTTTCGTGTTCCGAACAAAAGTCTCGAGCTTGTTCTCGTTTCATCTCTCTGTTGGCTTCTTCCTTCAGGAACTGGAGGAGATAATTCAACTAACCCTTGGGTGGATTCTTTGCAGCTCCGTCTTTCTCGTACATCGGACTCCGTTGCCACGCTGTGAATGATTCCTCACTGAGACACGACTCCACAATGGGATGGAGAAAACGACCCATCTCCTTCGTCGTGACCTTCAGTGTTCCTAGACGAATGTCTATCTCAATCTTGTCGTATAGAGATGACAAACGGATTTTCTCTTTGGCGGTTGCATTCAAAATTATAATCTTCAGCAATCCTCTTATATAGTGAGATATGAGAAGGTCGTCTTGTCTCTGCGGTCATCGGGAAACTATCCACCAGTTCTTTCGCTCTCGTTTTAGCTACCATTGACTGCGATAAATAGCTGAATTTGTCGACTGCGTGGAGATCCGCATCATCGTGTATCTTCGAAAACTATGACCACCACGGCAACCAATTCGACAGATGGCTATTGAACTTTTTTAACTGGATCTTTGGCAACTTATACTGTCGACTGATCCTCTCGTCTAGTGCAACCGGCGTGCTAAATGTATGATCCATCTTCTCCAAAGCTGACTTCATGCTTTCTTCAATTCTGAACATAATCATTTTCACATTTCTTTGGTATTATTTAGCCTTTCTAAAATCCTTATCAGCGTCAGTTTCCTTTTCGGCACCAGTTTCTTGGTCTTCTTCAACGGTCTCTTTGTTCTCTTCCTTCGGTTGAGGTGACAACAAAGCCAATATCTGTTCATCCAGATTTCGCAGCTTCATGTTGTCTTCTATCAGCAACTTGTAATCCACTTTCAACGACGCCAGGTCAGCGGGACTTCAAGTCAGTAGGTCCGTCAAGGAATTGATCAGCCTCGTCACATTCCTTCTGATAATTGACCTCTCCTTGGTTAGCCGCTTCACATCCATTGTTACTTGAAAAACGGACGAGTTCACTAAACATAACACGACCACTTATCGCGGGATGGGACCTCCAAAATGTCAAATTGTGAAGACGCAGCCAACTACCGGTCCAATGTATCGCCCTCAAACATAATTAAAATTCCTTTTTTTTGTAAGAGACAATATTTTTATTTTAAAATTTGACAACTCTTTTTTACTAACAAAAACTTATACCTACTCGATCAATATTAAAATAAATACATATATTTGTACCTAAATACGCTTTCAATATTAATAACGCTATGTATTCATTCAATAGACGTTAAATTTCGGTTTCAAATGTAATAATATTTCCATCGTTCCTTAACAAGTATATGGTTACAATAACAACCAATAACGAAAAAATTAGGTGTGCGTAATGAAAAAATGAGGATTAAACCACGTAAAATCATTCCGAACAAACTTCAAATAAATCGAAATCCAGATAATAATTCTCAAAACTTAACATACATCCCATGTGGAGAGAGTCCGGATATACATTTTAATCATCCACGGGAACAACCCATATGTAACAAATATTTTTTCATTACATTCTCAAATAATGCGCACATGTTGGTATGGAAATTTCAATTACCAGGAATAGGGAGAGAGACTGGATCAATTTTTTAAAATCACGTACAAAGCGCAACAATAACTTTATTTTTCTTCCTCTTTACGGTAGCCATTTACATGGAGAAAAACATTATTTATCTGAAGCACAAATGCGCGTGTTTTATAATCGGAAATGGAAACTCGTTACAATGCCGCCAATATCGATTGCAAATGTAAATTTTCTTTTCTGATTTATAATTTAAATATTTTTGAAAATCGGAAGGAAATGTTATATAGTTTAGTAAGAATACTATTCTGAAGAAAGAACACTTACAACAATTACTTCAACGGCAATTTTTTTAATACAACCGCAAAAATAGAAAACATCTTAAAATAAATACAAATGCGAAGATAATTTATGCAAATCTAGTACTTTGTAGCTGATAATAGAATTTCCCGTAGAAAAATAACAAAAGTAGTGCGGGAAAATGCGCATGAGTAAGTGTTACCAGAATCGACCCGTTGTTACACAGACAGTTCTGCGGAAACTCTCTCGCTGAAAACGACTATGTAGCGGTCAAGAGAAAATCTGAAAACTAACCTAACTCTTATAGCGTTACGGTTTTAAAAAAACAGAAAACGCACATTATGATTAATACTAAAGTGAACTATACATAAAACTACTTGAACGTTTAGAAAAAAAATTAATAACGCTTTTTAAGTCTTCCAGTATTAGAATACCTGTAACAATTAATCCGAGCCAAATTTTCATTTAATTTTTCTTCTTTTTTAAGAAGGTGTTATAAAAAAAAGTGAGAAAAAACCTTTTAGAAAAATAATAATAAATAAGGCTTAACAAATTAATTAGATTACTATAAAATGCATAATGGCAGCAAAAATTGCACGTATAAACTTTTATTGTTATTGAATTAATAATGGCCTATTATAGAAAACGAAAGAGAAGACCTCCAACTCCATGGAAAGTTTTAAGAAGATGTGTGATATTTTTACAACAATATGTATTATTCCTGTTATTTTGGTACTTTTGGTTACGACAGACCAATACCTACGGCCTATTCGGTCCCATCGATTGGGAGCACGACCAGAGGTATGTACATAATTTAAATAAATCATATAAGTACAACATATTTATATTTTCAAAATTTGCGTACAAGTAATTAGAGATCCACACCTTTCCGCAAACCGCATGCAAATATCGAATTCAAACTTGTAATCAAAAAACCATTACGCAAACACTATACCACGCCAGCAGTTTTCAAGTGAAAAAACACAAGTTTGCACAAAAGAAAGGCTATTGACGCTTTGAAAAATTGATTTCGAGAAAAATTTATTATCGCGTGACACGATAGTGTTACAAATTTACTGAATAAATTTTAAATTGTGAGGAAAAGTACCATACGGTGCCAGTACAATATCTAAAGTTTTCACGAACTATAACCTTCGGTAGAGTAACTTCGTACTTAAAAATTTCGCAAGTCTTCACTTCACAGTCAAGACAAAAACATTTGGTCGCAACCTAGGGGAATTTTAGAGATTGTATTGCATTACATATTTATGTTTAAACATTTCTTAATCGAATTAAATATACGGGGTGTACTTTAAAAGCATCGACAAGCTAAAACTGGAGAATATGTGATTTAAAATAAGCCAAAAATTCTTATTTAAGTTTTCCCAAAAACGTCATGTTCTTACCGAATTAAAAGGTAATTAAAAAATATTTTTTAAGGTTTTTTCTCGGGTTTTTTAAGACTCCTTAAAATGTACAAAAGATATTAAGCTGAATTTGGCATACGTGAATGTCTAATCAATTACATAAATTTGAGCCCAGTCCAGTAGTGTAGTCCAGTAGTGTAGAATACTTTAAGCAAAGTAAGAAAAAATGTACACTCCTACTTTTAAAAAAAAATATTTTTGCTAGATTTAACATTTAGTTAATTTAGCAAAAAATGCTTAGCATTTTCGATTCACCACGTTGTTTTGGAAAATTTGTATGTATTAAGGTAAACAACCACACAGATGGTACGGTGATAAGATTAGGCCTATGCCGCAAATTTTTCAACATGTTTTAATTTAGTTTATTAAGAAGGTGAGCACTTAGAACAAAATGTATAAAAAAAAGGATTTTTAAATACTAAAAGACAAGACAAATTTTGGTTTTATTGAATGTGTTCGTTTACTTTAATGAAAATATTTCAAAAACGGTCGGAAAATGGTAATAGTCCAGTCAAAAAGATCGAAAAGGAACGAAAAGTGGAACTCGTGTATACTGGCGATTTTTTTTCACGTACATTAAGTTTAGGCCGTCAGGAATAACATATTAAAAAGTTGACATCAACATTGTATGGGAACATTACGCAATTTGTTAAATAAGGTCAAAATCTTCAGTTTTTGGCTTCTATCTTTTTAATGTTAGGTCGGATAAAAATGTTAAAAGGGAAAGTTGTTCGTTAGGATTTAAGTTATTTTATCCACCTAGCCAAAAAAATTAAACAAATTTTTGTAACGTAAAATGTATAAAAAACCGTAAAAAAATGTATTAAACTGAATAATGAAAAGGCGTAGAAGAGCAATGATGTTGGGTGAAAGTATAGTTCTCGTGGGTACAATAAGTGTGCAAAACCCGAACGCACCAAGTGCGATAGTTTCATTTATAAAGAATTGAAAAGTTTCAAATTTCACTGGCTGGGATTTTTTTTGTAAGGGACTTGGTGGGTTCCCAATTTTTTTACGCTTTCGTGGTGATAAAAAGAGTAAGTTGTGAAAGTTACAGATTTTTAAACCTCATAGAACGGCCGTAGGATTTTTTAAATTGTTTATATTAACAAATGAGTTTAATAGACTTTTAAAACTTTTTCGATGCGCACTTTTTGGGACTGAAAAATACGTTAACAGACGAGTATTTTCCATTTTTTTAAATTTCAAAATGTTTTTTAGATCCCGAGATATCAATTTTTAATTAAGATGTCATAAGTAATTGTATGAATGAATATAGGATCCATTTTAATATTGGTTATATATATATATATATATATATATATATATATATATATATATAACTATTTACTTTGAGCATTCCAATATTATTATTTATTATTTATTTTACTAACTAGTTTCAACTCAAAAATTATTGTGAGTCGTCTTCAGAAATCAAAATTATTATTATTTTTTTTTAAAAAATAATAATAATAATTTTGAGTTGAAACTAGTTAGTAAAATAAATAATAATATTGATTGCTCAAAGTAAATAGTTTATACATATGTCATAACTAATGTTTAATTCAACAAAAATGGCTGAAAAAAATTGGGTGTCTTTGTGAAATGTGTAGGAATACCCTAATATTTTTCATTTTTTTTTGGTCGTATAGTTCCCGAGATACGGCAAATATTGAGGGTGCGCGCGATTTGAAGCTGCGCGTCACCGAACTTTAACAATTACAATGTCGTATAACGCAATGAAAAAAATTAGGCGTATTCCTACACATTTCACAATTTATTTCAGCCATTTTGTTGAATTAAACATTAGTTATGGCACCTTAATTAAAAATTGATATCTCGGGATCTAAAAAAGGTTTAAAATTTAAAAAAATGGAAAATACTCGTCTTTTAATGTACTTTTCAGTCCCAAAAAGTGCGCATCGAAAAAGTTTTAAAAAGTCCATTAATTGCATTTGTTAATTAACGATTTTTTCTTTAAAAAATCCTACGGCCGTTCTATGAGGTTTAAAAATCTGTAACTTTCACAACTTACTCTTTTTATCACCACAAAAGGGTAAAAAATTGGGAACCCACGAAGTGCTTTACAAAAAAAATCAGTGACATTTGAAACTTTCCAATTCTTTATAAACGAAACTATCGCACTTGGTGCGTTCTGGTTTTGCACATTTATTGTACCCACGAGAACTATATTTTCACCCAATACCATCGCTGTACGACTTTTCATTATTCAATTATATGTAGTATTTTAATTTTTGACGATTTTTTACGGTTTTTTACGTATTTTACGTTACAAAATTTTTTTAAATTTTTTGGGCTAGGTGGATAAAATAGCTGAGATCCTAACGAACAACTTTCCCTTTTAACATTTTTTTATCCTGACGGCTTAAGCTTAATTTACGCCAGTATACACGAGTTCTACTCACTTTTCTCCTTTGATTGGACTATAAATATGATTTTATTTGCAGAAACTAAGTATTGAATATAACAAAAATATTTTTTCAAAAAAATCAAGCGTTTACGTTTTTCTTAGTAAGATATCCCAGCTTAATATTTTTACGGATTTTTGAAATTTTTGAGTAAGAGTTAGATACCTACAATCTTATTATTAGAAAGCTTATAAGATTCTACGTTTAGCGACACATAAAAAATTAGGTAGTACCATTTGAAAAAATCAAGTTATCCATGAATTTAGGGAGTTCGATTGAAATAACTGATTACTCAAAACCAAGTGAGGTTGGAAAGATGAACAACCAGCTGTAGTTAGAACATGTAATGCATATTAAAGCTGCGAAATTGCAGTTGGATACATTCCAGGATAACTGAGTTATTTAATTTTTTCCAAAAAATCAATTTGTCCGAAAAAGTAAAATAATGCGAAAACCCTCCATTATAGACACTATGTATAATGCATAAAGTCACATTAGAATTTACCAAGGAATCCAAATTTGTAGTAAAAATGGGTGGTTCCATTTAAAAAAACATAACTTTGGTATGTCGCACTTTATGGAACACCCTGTATAAACGAAAATAATTTTAAAATGTGCAGCACATTGATTTGCACAACTTTTATTGTGAAAGATTTTTCTAGCCCCAATATTTTCCGAGATATCCACCTTCCTCGCACTAATGGGCCACCCTGTATG
Source organism: Abscondita cerata (assembly GCA_030710515.1). Lineage (NCBI taxonomy): Eukaryota > Metazoa > Arthropoda > Insecta > Coleoptera > Lampyridae > Abscondita > Abscondita cerata. The sequence goes on from JALBCR010000093.1 coordinate 115,675, forward strand.
TCTTGACAGTATGATAGTGCTGATCATAAAATTTAATGTAGAATTCAAATGTGGTGTCAAAATATAGTCATTTCCTTAAAAAACAAAGATATATCTGGAAGTGCCGCCATTTTGAAAATGTTTTAATTTTTTAGTAATCGATTATGTCTATATACCAAATTTTATATTTGATAGAATTACACAGACCTTGGGTCTCGGTCAAAATTAATGCCATTCGGTGTTGCGTTTTTAATAATTGACAGTTTTTTTCGTCAAATTTTTATTAAAAAATCCAAATTTACTCGACAAAATACAAACCTCTGATGCAATTATAACTGAAAAATTTTATAAATTAAGCTAAGTAAGGTCACTTTTGAAATTTTAAGAAGTGCCGCATGGTGTGTATAATAAAACTATTTGAAAACTAGATTTTTGGTAAATTATAGTATATACTATAACAGTAATAGCTTGTTTGTAGTCATTTTAAAAGAAAAGCTGACTTTATGTGCCTTAACATTTGATTGCTTTTTTTCTTAAAGACAGATTTGAGACCTTTCCCTCAAAAACCATTGAAATGCAATTTAAGCAATTTATGAAATAGTTTTTAAAATATAGTGTACAATTTTTAAAAAAGTGCTTAATGATTTGGCAGTTCCTTTACTTTTCTCTTAGCAATCCTAAAATTGTTGAAATAGGTTACTTAAAGAATACTCAAAACCGCCAAAAATCTATTTTTTGACTTTTCAACTAGAGTTGTTTTTGTTGAATCTAGCGAGGATTTTCTTGCGACCGATAATGACCATTGTCTCCATATACAACATAATTATTGTGAAACCACATGATGCAGTGTAAATATGCCATTTCATGTTACAAAATGTAATCTTTCGTAGAAAATTTTTGAAATATTAGTTGTAGTACAGATTCGTCTTACTGAAACATTATCTAAATGAATACGTTCCATAACCGTGGCATATCTTGCTTGGTGGAAAAACAGCTCTTCTCCTTTCAAAACTTCTAGTCTGCGCTAAATTTCTCGCAAGTTGAGCAAATATCTTGTCTGATGGGATTTCTCGATCCGGAATTCGATTTTGGTAAAGTCGTTTTAACGCCTTACTATTTTCTTCATTTATTTATTTCTTGATTCGAATGGTTACGTACATTTTAAGAACAAAATTCGGTAATAACTACAATGCAGTTAATTTCGCTTTAGAAATTTTAGATTTTTAAAGATGATATGATAAACCAAGTCGACTTTGTCAAAAAAATTTATAAGATGTTTAATTTTATTTTGTTTAAGTGAGATTAATAGAAAATATAGACACTTGTTGGCACTAACTTATCGACACAGTTCCAAGAAGTGGCAATTTCCAGCCGAACGTCTTAAAATTGTTAACCGATCATAAATTCTGCACCAAATTCACAAACGTAATGGTGTGAATGTTACTATGGTTTAGAGAGAATTTTCAAATAATTAAAATAGCCATACTTTTTTTCTATACGAATAATTTAAGAAAAGTTCAATTCAAAATAAACCAGTTGGGAATGCGCAAGCTTGCATTGCCGGGATGAACAAAAGAACTGCTTATTTTGCTTAAAAATTTATAAAATTTTTTTTAAATTTTTTTCGGGAGCCGATTTAACCACTTTGCTGATGAGATAGACAAAAAATGATCGAAGCAAAAATGTCTTAGATTTTGATGTTCTATAGTAATCCGAAAGAAAATTTTCAAAAATGTCAACAGGAAAAAAGCTACGGACATCCAGACAGACAGACAGACAGACAGACAGACACACTTTGTGAATTCATAAGATGAACTTTTGTTCATCGAAAAATATAAGGAAAACGTAAAATACAGCAATATATATTAACAGATAAGTATCTAAATGGTTAAGTTATTCATAAACTTGGTCACAAAGTCACACAATTTAGCAACTGTTTTAGTAAGAATATCATAACAAAGGGCCGGTTTCTATTTCATATAAGTCTACTCGCCCTTGATAAACGACCATATAGTTCGATATTATAATATGTATAACTCCCGTCCTTTGCTTTTTGTATATAGAATATTAATATTGTAACATTATAGTTTATACTGTGAACTGCAAACAGCAATTTCCACGTTCGTGTTAATTATTGCACTAAAGATTTCACAACCGCACACAAATACCACACGCATGAAAGCTACGGTAACGTATCATAATATTATAATATTAATATTCTATATACAAATGGGAAATTATTTCAAAATGTATCGAACCAGTCACGAAACTTTGGAAGAAATAGTACACTGATTTATACAGTGTATCTCAAAAAATTTTATACAAATGGAGAAAAAGTTTATCTTACATTTCACAAAAAAATTTTCTTGATAAAAAGCTCTGCATGGCTTGCAGATCCATAATTAAGTACAAAATTTTTAAAACATCGGCTCGAATACTACTACGGAACTTCAACGTGTTCACTGTCCCCTTTCTGAACAGGTAATGATTCGTTGATTAAATTCTTTATGACATTTCTAATCACATCTGGAGTTAAGCTTCACATGTTTCTCTAATGATTCTTTCAAGATTATCAACATCTTGAAATGGGCTCTGAAGGTATACCTTTTCTTTTAAGTAGCCCTAGAGGCACAAAACAGCTACTAACGAAAAGAAGAGAACTATAGAACAAATACACTACAAACAACGAGGAACTAAGACAACTAAATAAAGAAATATCAAAGGCTATAAGAAAAGATACCAGAAAATTTAATACAGAGAAAATAAATACAGTGATTGAAAACAACAAGAGTCTAAAGTTTTACGTAGAAATTTAAAAGTGGGAAAACAACATCTGCAAACTAGAAAATAAGGCAGGGCAAGTGACTACCAACAAAGATGAAATTGTAAAAATTGTCGAAGACTTCTATGAAGAACTTTATAGAAAACCAGATGAAGAAGAGGTACCTATCCAAGAATACTGAACCAGGGCTCTGAAGATGTACCAAACATAACCTACTGTGAAGTAAGAAAGGCGGTGTCTGAGATGAAGAATAATAAGTCACCAGGAGAAGACGAAATTGTTATAGATGCAGTAAAGGAAGGTATACACATAGTTATTAAAGCCCTATGTAAATTATTTAATGAATGTCTACATCAAGGAGTAACACCTTCAAAGTGGAACAACGCCACTATAGTAATAATGCACAAGAAGGGGAACATTGGTAATCTAGCAAATTACAGACCCATTAGTCTCCTATCCCACTTGTATAAACTATTTATGAAGATCATTGCTAAACGCCTAACTCCAAAATTAGATTTTTACCAGCCGAAAGAACAGGCAGGATTTAGAGCAGGGTACGGTACGAATGACCATTTACATACAATCAAGACCCTTATAGAAAAATCAACAGAATATAATAAACCTCTCATCCTTGTTTTCATAGACTATGAAAAGCTTTTGACTCAACCAGCCAACAACATATGCTCAAATCATTAACAGACTGCAGAATTGATTACAGGTACATTGCACTGATTAAGGGTATATATGAGAAAGCAACGGCGTGTGTAAGACTCGATAAAAACACAAGAACATTCCGAATAGAACAAGGTGTACGTCAAGGAGATACCCTCTCTCCAAAGCTGTTCACCACACTGCTCGAACATGCCTGTAAGAAAATCGATTGGGGGAAATATAGACGGTGAAAGATTAAATAACTTAAGATTTGCAGACGATATCGTCCTCATCACCGACCGTATAGATCAAGCATCCATGATGTTGGAAAAATTATACAATGCTTCAAGGGAAGTTGGCCTAAGAATTAACTTTGCTAAGATGCAAGTCATGACAAACCTAGTCCCCAGTGAAAACATAACTATTGGAAGGAAATCTATTGAACATGTCACCACCTACAAATATTTGGGTCATGAGATCCGAATAGGACGGGACAACCAGACGTGCGAACTTCTCCGGAGAGTAGGATTGAGGTGGGCATCTTTTGGAAGATTAAAGTATGTTTTCAAGTCGGATATTCCCATCAGTCTAAAACGAAAAGTATACAGAATAGTATAGTATAGAAGAACGGACGGAAGATGGTCTAAAAAACTATTGGAGTGGCGTCCGAGGCACGAAGCTTATCGTAGTAGACGGCGCCCCCCACACGATGGACCGATGACATCAAAAGAATCTGTGGTAATTGGATACAAATGGCTCAAGATAGAGCAGAGTGGCAAAATAAACGAGAGGCTTATGTTCAGCACCGGACTACTATAGCTGAGTGATGATGATGAGCCCTACAAAAAAGATCTAGAATGGTAATGTCCGGCGACTTGGAGGCAAAAGAAATTCCATGTACCTCCCGATCACTTTACCGTTAAAATCCAGAATATTTCTTGTACAGTGACATAGTGCTCCATCGTGTTGGTACCATATTTTTCCTCATTCATTTAGTGGTAGTTCATCAAGAAAGTCAGACAACTGATTATTTAAAAGCTGTAGGTATCTTTCTCCATTCAGGATATTTCGAAAAAGGAATGGTCCAACAATTTTGTCTTGTAAATGCCACACTATACATTAGTTTTAAACGAATATTGATCTCTGGTTTGGACATGGAAATTGGGATTAACTTGTAGTAGTCTATAGAATAATTTAGTTCTTTGGTTATACATCCAGCTCCTATAGAAGGCCTTCTATGTAAGGAAACTACTACAAATTAAAAATAATAAAAGGAGCAAGCAATAATTTCAAAGATTGGGATTAACATCACTCCACCATCAACAATTTTGCGAACTTACTGTACCATTAGACGTAAATGTTACTTCGTCAGAGAAAAGTACTTGTCGTGTCATAAATCTGTTATCTTCCAATTCGAACCCTCGTTCAAGATCTACTTCTTTTAAAGTATGGGTAAATTGTGGATTGTATGGTTTGAATTTATTTGACTTTAAAATTTGTGCAAGTGTAGTTTTACTTACATTCAATAAATTAGATCTTTTTCTAAGTGAATATTTTGGATTTTCCACAACTGATAGCATCACATCAGTTTCAATATCTTCATTTCGAACCCATGCCCGATGTTTCTTTCTAAATTTATTTTCAACACTTCCAGAACTCTTGAATTTATTTATTACATATCTGACAGTTGTGAAATGTATTGATTTATCGGGGTGTCGATTATTAAAGATTTCTGCTGCTTCCCTACATGATTTATTATTTTCTCCAACAATGAGAACAATTTAAATTTTATCTTCAATCCTTAATTTTAATGGCATTTCGAATTATTGCAAACACACACTGATGTAACATTTGACATTTATTTATTAGTTATTCCAAAGCACTCTATCAAGAACGTGTGGAAAAATGAAGAGTAACACAAAATCAGGCGCTTATTATGAACGGGATCTTACGATATTTCGTACTGCGCATTAATCTAACAATTGCTGACGTGTTTATTGAAATATCTTTTAATTTTTATCTACAAGTGGGCATAATTTTTTGCTACTTTATAATAATTCGATGAACATTTTGCTCTCCACTACAGTTTGAACATAATTTTGCTCTCACTCCAAATCATGATTTTGATATTCCTTGTATTCCAGCCAATGTTTTAAAAATTTTGTACTTAATTATGGATCTACAAGCCATGCAGAGCTTTTTATCAAGAATACTTTTTTTTATGAAAGGTAAGATAAACTTTTTCTCCATTTCTATAAAAATTTTAGGACACACAGGATTTCAATCCTTTTCAAACTCATTTATAAAAAGTCGATAAAATGTAAAACGATAATTATAAGTACTAATTTTAAACTAAAATATATTTAAATATATTCAAAATAAATAATTGATTTAGCATTTTATCAACCAAGTAGTGTGGTTTTTTCGCATAAAAATATTCTCGTAAATTGAACTTTAGGAAAACAGTAACCTAAAAAATGATGAACGGTAGGTTTAAACAAAAACGACATTGATGTATGGTTGAAAACGATATTATTCAATTTTAGTTGTATTTTCAACCGTAGCGAATAACAATTTATGTACCTTCCCACACTTTAAAATTTAAAAATGTCGGACAAATAGATTCTGTAAAGCGTAAGAAATTAGAATAGTCAATTACAACGGCAATTATCGATCAACCCTCATCACATAGAGTTCAACTTTTAACTGAATGTTTGACATAGGTTAAAATATTCAGACGGGGTTAGTTATGCAATATTACTTATGACTTTAAATGTAAAAAAATTTGAACATTTTTTTCTATTTCGATACTTTTTCTTCTCTATTAATTAAAGAAAAAAACCTGAATTATTTTTAAACCACCTAATTTTGATTCACCATGAACACGATCTACAAACGCAATTTCTATTTCACCAATGGTAAAATTAAACTGTCTCGCTCTAATGATCATCTCCATTTGAAATACGTAACCCTTAGAAATACAGGTTTGTATAAGCTTCTGTAAAACCTCTTCTTTATATAGCCGAAATATGACACTCCAGGCCTCAACAACAGCTGCGTTATTTGCACCCCTTGAAATTAATTTTCTTTTGAAATCCCACCCATAAACTCCTCCATCTCCTGCATAACGTGTACCTGTCACTACATGATAATAAGGCAATGCGGGAATGTTCGGAAATGTTTAGGAAATGTGAGAAATGTTCGGAAATGCAATACGGCAATATCACAAAATTAATGTATCCTTGGATGAATCTGGTGACGTCCTCCAGACTCCAGTGTTTTTTCGGTAATGATGAATTAATTCAATTTGCTTTCCGATTGGATCAAATATGTAACAATAGCAACTCTAAATTAAATTATTTATGCATTTGTGTTAAATTCAACATGGTACAAGGATGGAAAGTCTAAGTTGCAATAAAATGTTGATTCTTGGTTCCTCAGGCTATGTGATCACTGGCACTATTACTGTTAGAACATCTGTTTGTTTTAATTTACGCTAAAATATGTTACTATGTTTTTGATTTTAATAATATGTAATAAGAGTGTGGTTGCTATGTTTATAAAAACGATGTTCAGTTGGTTGTTTATATTTATATAAAAAATGTGTATTTAAATTATTTTCATTCTGAATTTATTAAAACATGTTCTTTCAAAACTTACAAGAGTTTAATTTATAAAAGGTTATGGGCCCAGAGCATAATGTTGTGGAGATGATAAGAAAAGGAATAATGGCGCAAATGGGAAATAAAAACTATTACATAGAGATTTTAAAAGGCGAAAATTATCACAATTGGAAGTTTAGAATGGAATTAATACTTAGTGAAAATGGTGTATTCGAAAGCATTGAGGAAGAATTAAATATTGAAATAACAACTATAGAAAAGGAGAAACAAGAAAAATAAGGAAAGATAACAAAGCTAAATCGTTAATTGTTCAAAATGTAGATGATAATCAATTAGAATGTTTGAGAGGAAAACAAACTGCCTTTCAAATGTGGAAAATTCTTCAAGAAAAACACGAGAAGAAAGGGTTACCTGGACAGTTGTTTTAAAACGGAAATTGTTATCAATGAAACTTGCAGAAAATGAATCGTTAGAAATATTTGTGCAGGAATTTGAAGAAGTAGTTCGACAATTAAAGGAATCGGGAAGTGAAATCAAAGATGAAGATTCAGTGTGCAATTTACTTTTGGGTTTACCAAAATCGTATGACCCTGTCGTTACTGTCATAGAAAACATTGAAAACGTCACGTTTGACATTGTCAAGAAAAAATTATTTGCCGAATACGAAAAAAGAAAAGTGTCAAAATCAGATCAGAAATCACAAGAAAGTTCATGTGCATTTTATGTTACAAATAAAGCTTGTCTTAGATGTGGTAAAACGAAACATTTTATTAGAGATTGTCAAAATGTGTTCAATCGAACAGCAGAGCGGGGAAGTTTTCACAGAAGCAGCAGCAGAAGTAGAAACAACTACAGAGGAAGAAGCCGCAATCGAGGAAGAGGTTAGAGCAGATATAATATCACCAATCACGGTAGTAATCATGTTGAACAAAATGAAAGCGTAAGAAATGAAGTGAGTGTAGACGATAGTAATAACTTTTTAACAGCTATAGGAGTTGGTAACATAGAAGTTTTAAGTAAAGTAGGCAACAATGAAATTAAATGTAGCATAAAAAATGTATTTTTTGTTCCTCAGCTAAGAAAAAACTTGTTATCTGTTAAGAAACTTGAAATGTCAAATCTCAAAGTTAATTTTGAAAATGAAACAGTAAAATTAAGCGATAAAAATGATAGATTGTTAGGGATAGGTGTTAGAAAGAATCTTTACGAAATTTTATTTAAATTAATAACGTCAGAATGTTTGAATATTGAAAGTGACAAGGATGAATTTAAAAATGGCATAGGCGGTATTCACATATTGGTTTTACAGGATTAAGAGAAATAATTAAAAAGAAAATGGTGATAGGTATAGATCAAAACATAAATAGTCAAAAAGTTGAATTTTGTGAACCTTGCATTATCGGTAAAATGACACGATTTCCATTTAGTACTAGAACCAAAAGCAAGAGAATATTAGAAATTATACACACGGACGTTTGTGGTCCTATATCTCCAACATCGTATGATGGAAGTTCTTATTTTGTGACATTTATAGATGATTTTTCAAATTTTACAATTATATATTTAATAAAACAGAAGCGTGAAGTTTTCGAAAAATTAAGAGAATTTGTACAAATGGTTGAATCCAAATTTGTCTGTAAAATATCAAAACTTAGATGTGATAATGGAGGTGAATATTCCTCTGCAGAACTTATTAATTTTTGTAAGCAAAAGGGAATCATTTTGGATTATACTATTTCGTACACTCCACAACAAAACGGTAAGGCTGAGAGAAAAATAGAAGTCTCGTTGAAAGAGCAAGGGCAATATTATCTGATTCTGGTATGCCTAAACATTTTTGGAGAGAAGCCATATTAGCAACGAATTATGTAATGAATAGAGGAATGTCTGCTAATTTAAATTTAACACCTTCTGAAATTTGGTACAATGTTAAGCCCGATGTTAGCAATCTTAGAATCTTTGGATGCATGGCTTATAGTCATATACCGAAAGAGTTGAGGAGTAAATTTGATGCAAAAGTTGAGAAATGTTTAATGTTAGGTTATGCTCCAACGGGTTATAGACTTTGGAACATAGAAAAACAGAAATTAATCATTCGTAGGGATGTCGAATTTGATGAAAATAACTATCATTTTAAAAATAGTATGGTGAAAATAGATTCTAATGTAGAAAACTCAAACGAAAATGAAATTGAGAATAAAGAACAAGAATTAGATTTAAATAGTGATTCAGATGTTTTGAATGAAGATAGCTTAGTAGTAACTAATAGAAAGAATAAAAGAAAAGTTAAGATTCCAGCAAAGTTTGACGATTACGAGTTGTACATGGCATTTGACGCATGTAGTTTTGTAGAAAATGTACCGAATTCTTATAATGATTTAGAAAATAGAGTAGATAAAGATAAATGGTTACGAGCAATAAATAGGGAATTAGAATCGATTAAAAGTAATCAAACTTGGAAAGAAGTTGAAAACCACTGAACAAACAAATTTTAGATACGAAGTGGGTGTTTAATTATAAGCCGATGGAAGATCAAGAAGATGACAAATATAAAGCAAGATTGGTGGCTAGAGGTTTTGCTCAAAAGAATACGAGAATTTTACTGAAGTATATTCGCCAGTTGCAAGATTAATAACCATTAGAGCACTTTTAATAATTGGAAATCAACAAAAATTTTACTTTCAACAACTTGACATTAAAACAGCATTTCTTAATAGTAAACTAATGGAAGATGTTTATATATATTTTCCACAAGGTGTAGATTACAAGAAGAATAAAGTCTTAAAATTGCAAAAATCACTTTATGGACTAAAGCAGTCGTCTAAATGTTGGAACGATGAAATTAATACTTTTTGCTAAATATTGGATTCACTAGATCAGATAATGATTACTGTCTTTATATTTTATGTGAGAGTAGTAACAAAGTGTATTTAATTTTGTATGTTGATGATATAATTTTGGCAGGAGTAGATTTAGATCAATTAAACAAAATTAAGGGTAAAATAATGAAAAGGTTTTCAGTAAAAGACAAAGGTATGCTTAAATACTTCTTAGGATTAGAGATATTCTATGATAGGGATAAGGGCATATTAAAAATGAGTATTTTGAAACGGTTTTATATGAATGACTGTAAAGGTACTAGTTTACCAATAGATCCTAAATTGAAACTTAATATATGCACTGATGAAAGTAAAATGACGAAAAATCCTATTCAAAAGCTGGTGGGATGTTTGATATATTTAATGTCGGGAACTACACCTGATATTTGCTTTGCTACAAATTTTTTTAGTCGTTTACAGAGTAACGCATCCGATGAGGTTTGGAATCAGGCGAAACGAATCTTAAAATATCTAAAGAGTAAATTTTGGTTTAGAATATAATCGTTGTAATAATATTATGAATTTATGTTGTTATGTTGATGCTGATTGCGGTGGTGACACGCATGACAGAAAATCTGTGACCGGTTTTGTATTTAAAATTGGCAATAATACTGTAATGTGGGCCACGAAAAAGCAAAATTGCGTTTCACTATCTACAACCGAGGCAGAATTAGTAGCTTTATGTCATGCTGTAAGTAATGGTTTATGGCTAAAGAAACTTTTATTTAATTTAGATTATAATTTTGAACAGATCACATATTATGAAGATAACCAGGGCTGTTTAGCTTTAATAAAAAATCCGTCAAATAAACGTCGTGTAAAACATATGGATTTTTTAACTTCATTTGTGATCATTTCAAAAAAGGAATTATAGTATTAGTTTATGTTAGTACTGAAAGCCAACAGGCAGATATTTTTACTAAAGGTTTACCTTGTATCATGTTTGTAAAATTTAGGGAAGATTTTAGCGAGGAGGAGTGTTAGAACATCTGTTTGTTTTAATTTACGCTAAAATATGTTACTATGTTTTGATTTTATAAATATGTAATAAGAGTGTGGTTGCTATGTTTATAAAAACGATGTTCAGTTGGTTGTTTATATTTATATAAAAAATGTGTATTTGAATTATTTTCATTCTGAATTTATTAAAACATGTTCTTTCAAAACTTACAAGAGTTTAATTAATAAAAATTACTACGTATTACATTATCTCAGTGATATCAGATATCGCCAAAACAAAAGGAAATGTCTTAATGTCACACTTTGTTTACGTACATAGTTGAATTCTTACTCGTATTTTCTTCCATTTCATCAGTTATTACCATATATTAGAATAAAAATTTCAAAGATTCAAGGGAAGTGTATAAAAATATAGAAATACATTTTGCAAATATAATTTACTTCTTTACCTATCGAGTCATAAAATGCCAATATTCCGCTTTGAATAGAGACTTCTATCCAATATACTTAAACTATCAATTAGATAATTTTCTAGAATTGTGTTAATCCGCTTTATACGAACGAACACTTAAGGATTTACAATAGAATTATTTTAGAAGGAAGGTTTTCTTTACAACTACTGTTACATTGTTACTAACGGCACTATTTCGGGCTCCATTAAATAATAGCAGGTGTTTTGGTGCGACTGATAAATTGTCTTCCAGAAATGTTATAGAATTTATGAAAAAAATGACGTAACAAAGCAATATCTACTAATAACTAGAAACATTTTGGATAGCTAATTTTAAAGTTCTTAACCTTCTAGGTGAAGGTAGGATTGAAAATAACGGTCTTAGGTTATAAAAGGCCGACGTTTCGCCCACAACTACGAGGGCTTTATCGGAGGCCCTCACAGTTGTGAATAAGTTTTGGATAGCTTGTTGAGCAAAGAACTGGATTGAATTAATTTTATCCTCCAAAAATTACAGTTATACACTTATATCTTAATATAAATACCTTAAAGTGGAGGGAAGAAATATAGTCACTACCCTTGATTCAATGTGCCGACGTTTCGCCTCTATTTCTTCCCTCCACTTTAAAGGAATTTATATTAAGATATAAGGTATAAAAACTGGATATATAATCTAGAGGTTTAAACAGAATAAAGTTAGTGTAGAGAAAAATTAGAGTATTTATTTTCACACTTCACACTTCAAGTAGTCAAAAATGAGGACATATTTACCGATATTGAAGAAATAAGTTTAGATAACATGTCTGCAGCTCCATATATTTTTTGCAATGCAATTCTTGAGCTGTTTCTAAAGGTACCATCTGGACTACCATAATCTATTATAATAATTTCGAAGTCATAATTGCTTTTTGCACGTACTTAATAATTAACCAAATCATTATCGGTAAATTTTCAAATTCATTATATGTAGGTAGTAAAGTCGAATATTTATTAATACTTTCAGCAGTATCCGGTATTTTAATAATTGCAATTAATTCCTAAAAATAAAACACATACGCAAAATAAGATTATGTAGGGTTAGGTGATGTTCAAACAGCAGGGCTTGTTTATGATGGACAACTGATGCGCAATACCATTCAACATACAAAGTATCATTTTGTAACATGCTACTTATTAGACATTTTTGTTGTATATATGTAGTTTTGATAAATAAAATGAAAACTATGCTGAAAAATGTATGAAAAATATCGAACTCGTAAGAAGTTAGCTGGTGCTTAGGTTATGGTAATTACTTGGTTGTAAGATTTGACAAGACTGTTATTGCTATCAGTACTAACGTTCGATTGTAAGCCAGATTTGCTGATTTTTTTCTATGAAGTACGTTAAATGTATACATGGAAGCAATCACAAATACAATAGAGTTTAACGTTCATTGAAAAATTTGAAATATAAGCAATAAATATGAATAAAGTTGTCTCAACACGTAGATGCCTCTACCGTTGATTTATTTTTTATTATTTGTGCAACTGACGTATATACACTTAGTCATTGTCACAGAAATCACAGCAACACAAACTCCGATTAAATTACGACGCAATATCAACGACAGTCACGAGCAGCTAATCACCTCGGGTTAAATTGACGGTATAGCCATCTACATGTCTAAGCAATTTTTTGGTAACATATTATTCATGTACGTTGCATATCTTCTTAAATATTTCAATCAACAGTGTTACTGTGTGATTTATTGATAATTTTAAATTCATCATAATATTATCTTACAACATTTCGACATTGAAACGGTCCCATAAATAACATCTCCTCTTGGAATTTAGGTCGATCCACAAAATTTAAATTTAAACTAATGCCTTTCAGATATTTTGTTTGAATAGGTTTATTAAAAAAACCAAAAACATGTAAAGATAGCCACATAACCGAATTTAAATTATTTATTATTAATTAAACTAACAGTTTTCAATCATTGGTTAACTTTAATTAAGGATTTACTAATTGTTGTCATAATTGCCTGCTTGGAAATTCACCTTAATCAGAGATACATTGCCGAATGTTATAGATATTCAAGTATACCGATATGACACATCTTACAGACTAACAGCTTGCAACAGAACCCCACATCATAATAGATACGTTTAAAAACAGACATTAATTGTACGTAATTTATAAAATTCAATAACCGCTAATACTTTTAAGTACAGGTGTTTAACAAAACAAGTAGTAAGTCTTTTGATTTTTCAGATTAGGCCCTATTCCTGCAATTATAAACCTCTAAATAGCGAGTTTCACCAGAATTTAATGATATACTATAGTAAGTAACCGAAACATAATCATGAAGCATTCAGCAATGACTTCAAGGTTAAATTATTTAAAAAAAAGTGATTGAGGAAAAATTACTCATTCCACAACTTTTATTTGAACGATTTTTTTGGTCCAAAATAGTTCTTTTTTTCACTTTTTTTAAGCAAAATTGTATATAATACGAGCTAGACTTTTGTCAATGAAATCCATCAACTCGGTTTTTAAAAATTTCCAGCTCTACCACAAATGTTTCATCATTTGCCCGTAATTTTCTTTAAAGCTACATATTCACATATGTCCAAATAAAATAGAAATAAGTAGTAGGAGAAAGTGTGACTTATTAACCATCAAATTACAAGAAAAGATCGCGCTTTTGGTTTGGTTAATACCGTGAGTTAGTACTTTACGTACCTGCTACAAATCGTAACAAGGGATTTTATCAATAACATTAATGAGCCGTATTAGATACCGCAGGGTGGTTTCAACCTAAATGAGGTACGCAATATAATAAATATGAGAAAATAATAACCTTCATAATCTTTTATTAATGACGAAAACTCACATACTTTGAATGTATATATTTGTTATTAAAATATGGTATTAATTACTAAACAAATTTATCTCTAAAAAGATTGAACAATTTTAATATCATTTTAATTAAAATATTATAAAACGAACATTTCCGTTGCAAACAAACTTTTAATTAAAATATTGATTTGCCCTACTAAGAAAAACGTAAGCAGAAGTTAAGCATAAGAAAAAATACATCCTCAAAATATAATAACTTAATGATAGCAGTTACCACAAAAACGATATTTCTATGATTTTAGATAAGAAAATCAATCATGTTAATTAATCCACAAGTTAGAAAACACATTTCGCGCCAATCATTTGAGAAGTGCTTTGACCCGTATATAGACACGAACAATTAATCTTATTCTTGTTTAACACTTTGATTAAGTATTTACATTGATTATATAATCTATACAATGAGCTAAACCGATTCAAACCTTATTCCAGATCTTTCCAAATTGAAAACTTTAACCTGTTTTCTTTCAATTAGAAAAGTTATAATGAAGCAAAAAACATTATCATATGGAGGCCGGCCATTTATTTATAATACCAGATATTCGGTTAAATTTTGAGCACATTCCGTCGAGCCAAAAAGAGTCCTCAACCGACATAGATATTCACTAGAAGAACACGTCGTACTATAATATTTTTAAAAGAAAAGTTGTTGTAAATTGGATAATGTAAAACTTTTTATTTGGATTATTTTTTTCTACAACGCAATTTTCTACTTTTCATATTTTCAAGCAAATTTTTGTGTAAATTTGTAAGTTTATGTTTTATAGAAGTTTGTTATATACTTATTTTAAATAAATGTTGTGTTTTTTAATTTGTTCAACTAATTTAATTAATTTATTTTAAGACAATAACTGATAAGCTTATAGCAAAACGTCTTAATTAAAAACAATTAAAAAAAATCTTAGCTGTTTTGGTTTCAAACAATCTGCGTGATTGGAAAATTAAGTGATGTCAGCCAAGTTACTTAAAATCAGTAGAAATAATTTTTTCTTCAAGCGACAATAAAACGTCATATTATTGAACTACTGGCAGACGCTAAAAACTTTTTTTACTGTCTAGACATTAAAAGCAAACAGTTATTTTGTTTTCACAACTATTTAGAGGTTGGTACCTCGGTTATGTCATATTATGAATGTAACAGTAAAGTACCAACTTCATTCGTTCAGAATAAAACGTCACTATAACACTCGAGAATCTCGAAAATTTGAAAATAACACATGAAAACTAGCAATAAACGCTTAAGAAAAATATATTCACTTGAGTTAAAAATGTAATTGTTTTAGCTTAATTTGCTGTCTCGGCTGACGCCTCGCCAGCAAACTTTTAAGCTCAACAATTATATTGTTTAACTCTAGTAAAATAATCTACTATTGTTGTGTTTTACTTTTTAATGCGTCGGCCAAAAAATATTATACAAATTTCGTGTGTAAAGTGATTTTACGGCGCTCCAGCAAATGAGGAACTCACCCTTCGGGCTCGTTCCTCAAACAAAACTGTCGCGCCGTAAAATCCTACTTGCCACACTCTAATGTAAATAAATATTACGCAAATTTTTAGATAGGTTATAATTTATTACGCTTTAAAAAAATGGAATAGATTTAGTATGGGCGAACCTCTAAATGTATGAAAAAGAAAAATGTGTCTTTGTATCATTCAATTTGTTTTCTAAAAATGTTTGGAAATTGGTTCGAGTTAAACTAATTGAATAGCTAGCTACTTTCGTGGACTCTACTTTACATTAATTTAATAAAAATTAATAAAACTCATTAGCTTAAAACACGAACTAACGTTAACTAAACTTCTAATGTGCGTTATGTGTAATAGAGTCAAGTTATAATTCTCATCAAAATTAATATTTATAACTGCACGTCTTTGATAAAAGCAATGCGACGATATCAACAAACAAACGTAATTTTTTTTAATTGTTGTACAGAAAAGAGTAAATTATAATTCATGTAATATTTTAATTCTCCTTCTATCTACTATATAATTGTAGTGATTTAAAACAGAAATGTTTAAAATGTTTTAAATTTCCATTAACAAAAAAAACTAATAAAGTAATTGGCAAAAAATAATTTCTTATGTTACACAATCTGCTAAATTGATAAAACAAATAAGAGGTCATAATACTTTTGATTTATAACGGTTTGGTAAAAGTTTTACTGATCATTATTACATAAATTTTTAATTTTTGAATATAAAGAAAAACTACATACAGTATGTCCCAGAATCGAGTTAAAGAGGAGTTTCCGCAAAATGTCACTCTTAATTAATCGCCTTGATGCTTGTTTTCAAACCCCAAAATACAAATTACTTTTTATTTAATTCAAACGGTTTTCGAGATGATATACATTTTTCAAAATTTAAACTTAGCCTTTTACGTAATTTCTAGAAGTAACTAGCGTATTTCATTGAAAAATGTAACTGACAGCAGATGGTCATATTTTATTTGTTATACTTTATTGTATTTACCGAGGACGTAAACGTGCACTTTTTTGGCCGAGTCAGCAATTGATGGCCAGAAAGTGCAGCTGAAGCCCGCAACATGGCGAAGACAAAAAAACATTTACCGAGATAAATATTAAATTTTCCGAAGGCAAATAATGGACATAACAGAAATTTAATGCTTCGCCTGCAGAACCAATTCATCAAACATTTATGTTTTTCATCTTAGATTTCTCAGATAGCAAATCAATGCCACCATCGCTCCTCTTCAAGCACATCTGGAAGAGTGCCAAATTTCACTTTTTCATTTTTATTTGACATAAGAACGAATTTTGTTTATCTCCATATACACGGCCATGAAGTATTTGCGGAGTAAAGTGATGACAATTAAAAAATGACATTTTACGAACTGACATGGACCTAAAGTCATACTTTTATGTCGACGGAAATATTTATTAAATAAAACTTGCGCCCAATTTGAATATTTTTTAGCACGAAAATGATGTTATCTCGAAAACCGTTCGAGTTAAATAATCGATCCGAACATACCGTATAGAAGATATTTTATGGAAAATGAAATATAATCAAAAATGTAAGAATAGGTTTGTACAATCCGTATAAAAACTAAAGTTAGATTGTCATGTATACATGTAATCAAACAGACGATATGTTAATAAAATGTGTTTAGTATGAAACTTTTTTTTTTTTTATTGAACGTTTATACAAGATATTTGCTAAACTGTAAGGGCGTTATTACCAAGTGTAAGTTGACTTTTCTCTTATATTTCTGTGTACTAATAGTTCTTAGCTCTAAAACATAGAAATGAAGAATAAGCAAAGTTCAATTCATTATTTAATTGAAGCGATGACATGATTTTTATTTCGTAACCCGTAACTTGGTTAGTTTTTGAAATCGAACCTACAAGTGTAAATTATTTTTTCTAAAATTGTCTTAATAAACACGTCCTTGACGGTTGGCAGATTACTCAGGGACACCTTGAATAGTATTGAAAAACATAAATGAAAAATATAAAGTACCAACAAATAAAATTAGCATTTGTTGTCAATAGTTGTTTTCGAATTAGGTAGAATTAGATTGGGTTAGTTACTGAATTTATTATACGAATTAGTAGTGTAGATCAAGTATGGGCACGCCTAACGATACCAAGAAAACCATTTGAAGAAAAGTGAAAATTAATATCTTAAGTGCAAAATGTCAGTTTGCAACTGAAGGAATAAGGGAGTGTCAAGAAAAGTTTGACATTCCTGTGTTACATCATGTGTTATAATATAATAATAATAATAAAACAGACCCGATATTATATGGGTTGATAAAAGCAACAAGAAAACGACACTTATTCATGTTGCCGTACCTAATACAAATAATTTTAGTGACACCTACGTAACAAGTAATGGATCTTGCCATTGAAATCCAGCAGCAGTGGCAACAAGATAATGTCCAAATGGCGTCCACAGTCATCTCTGTCCACTGGAGTTGTTATGAAGAATTTGAAAGACGACTTATCTGCATTGAGCATATAATTAATTCTCTGTCATGCGAAACATCAAAAATCAGCCATCTTAATTATTTATAAGACTTTGCTAAAATAATTACTATTGGTCATAGACAAGGAAACAAACGATATCGACAATGTGGAAATTTAATCCGAGGCAGAAGATGAAATAAGTGTCAAGAGTAGTAAAATGGAAGTGAAAAATTTGGATATTGATAAGAGAAGATGATTGCAATGCCCAAGATAAAGCTGCTTGCAACGTAGAAAAAGCCCGTGTGCGGAAAAAAAAATAAAAGAAAAAATCATGGTCTACCCAAACTTAGATGCATGGAAAGTACTCATAAATGTAGAAATGATAAACTCTGTGGTTGATAACACAAATCGTGAAATAGGTGCCCAAAGAACAAATTATGCAGCTAATACTTATTATATAGGAGATACAAATTATAACGAAGTATGTGCATTATTTAGATTATATATCGCAGGCTCTTGCAAAGATGGCCATTTAAATGTGAGTGAAATGTGGTCTATAAAATTTGGATGTCCTATTTATAGCTGCATAATGTCTGAGTCAAGATTTAAGATTTCTGATCAATTGTCTCTGGTTGGATGATAAGTGTACGCGTAACCGTGAGGATAAATTTGCTCCTATAAGAAGCTTCTGGGATAAGTTCATAAAAAATTGTACAGCAAGTTATACGCCTCGTGAATATTGTACGATTGACAAGCAACTACTTGGTTTCAGGGGTAACTGTCCGTTCAGAATGTACATTTCCTCCAAGCCTGATAAATACGGCTTAAAAATCGTAACATTATGCAATTCAAAATCCTATTACATGATAAACGCCATACCTTATATTGGAAAGGAAGAAAAAGTGCCTGGTGAAAATCTACCTCTAAAGTACATCAGGCAAATAACAACCAGTATTCATGTAACTGGAAGAAACTTGACCATGGATAACTGGTTGATAACTGACCAATAAAAGATTATAACCTCACTGAAGTAGGAACACTGAGAAAATAAATTCTACCTTCCTTTTTACCTACAAACCGTAAAGCAGTTCGCAGTTCGGATTTTGTTTTTGATGAAACAAAATTGTTGGTATCGTATTGTCCAAAAAGGAAAGAGCGTTTTGTTGCTTTCTACAATGCACACTGATAAAGCTATAAATAACGAGACTCAAAAACCGAAAGTAATTCATTTTATAATGAGACCAAGGGAGGTGTAGATACCTTCTATCTATTTGTCCATACCTATACGGTTGCGAGAAAAACAAGAAGATGGTCTCTAGATTTCTTCATGAGATATTGGATCAAGCAGGGTAAATTCTATGGTATTATGCCAAACTAAGAAAGGGAATCTGGTGGCAGATGTCATCTATGTAGTCGCTCCAAAGTTGAGAAAGCAAGAGAACAATGTTTCAAATGTAAAAACTTTAACAAACAGGAAACCGAGTAAAGTATTTTGGTGAAGTTTTTTGGTGGTTTCCGGTTTGTCAAAATAGACGCTAGAGATTTCCATTCCTTTGATGTAAAAACTTTGTTTGCGCTGAACACAAACAAGAAATTTGCCAAAAATGTTTATAAACTTACTGTACGTTTTTTTAGATGTACGTACTATTCGTACCTATTTATCCAACTTGTATATTACGAAATGCAGTTTTTTGTTAGCAATAAACTTGCAGGTGGGGTCCATTTATTTTCACCTATGCATTCCAGGGTTAAATACATGCAATATAGTCCACAAGTTTCTTGCTTAGAAGCGACTCACTCATAGTGCATGTTGCCGTCAGGCTGATGTGCATGTGAAAAAGCACCTCTTTAATGCGTATTAAAGAAGAAGAAGAATAATAATAAGCATTATTATTTTGGAGATGTCTATCTGTATAAGAAACTCCACAGGGTGGATCACTACCAACAAACTATTCTGTAAGATTAAAACAACAAAAAATGTAAAAAAACTAAAGGCATACATATATCGAGATTACTCAACACCACATTGTAAATATAATTTTTAGCTCAGATTTTTTTAAAATAAATTAGCCTTATAAAGCCCTGACACGATAGGTGTAACGTCGGTAGTTGACGGTAAAATTAATTGGACAAAAAAATTATCGGGGGCAATACCACTACAGCTCAGATTTGGCCAGTTACTTTTTCGTTTATTTTTGAGTACTAACTTTCATTGGAAAATTAACGGTGAGATCTTTGAAAAAATCACAGATCGAATTAAGACATTTCCAAGAATTCAGTATTTTATAAAATTATAAATAAGAAAGTACGAAACCAGTAATTTATTAATAAAAATCATATTGTTAAAAAAACCGGTCACATCACAAACTTGGGAATAACAAAAAATTAAAAAAAGACGATTTCATCCGGCGAAGTATGAAGCAAGTGTTTCCAGGATACATGCAGCTGAATAGCGAAACAAATTCTTGGAACATAATACACTTTTGATCGATGGCCTTCAGAGATTGAATTGATTTTTTTACCGATGAAATCCACAAACTCATGCGTTTCTAGCGATTGCATGAAAGCTGAACTGAACACATACTTCTCGAGCAAGGAACGGTGTTTCCATTTCTTTCGATTCAATGCAAATTCAGCAACAGTTCAATCGGAAGAGGATAAATATGTATATAAGGATGCCAAAGTGTGGCTGCATATCGCATCTCATATTAGAGCTTTACCGTTAATCCAGGGCACTAAAGTTAATCCGTCTGTAGTTTTCCATCATACCCACAATTCCCGTAGGTTCCAAAATAGATGGGATCTCAATAGATGACAAGGCCCTTTTGATTAAATCGCTCAAAGCAGAATGTTTAGTCCAGCGTCCAATTTCTTTATTGTAGACCAGCCCGTGATTGCCGTCATTCTCTACATCACCTCCATAAATACAAGTGTGGTGGGTGCATAGTTTACTTCAAGACGAACAGCCATTGAAATCCTGAATACATTATTTTCCAAAATAGTTCCCAGTGGTCTTGAAGGAGTGCTGATAGCCAAGCACTAGACACATTTGTGCATGCAACCTTATAACAAGCTTCATCCTCAGAAATTTCAAACTTAAGACTTGTTAGTAAACGGTTGAATGTCAATTCGTCCCAATTCCTTTGATTTTACTTGGTGATAGGAGAAGAATCGTATTGTTTAGATCATAATGAATTAGCTTCATTAAACATGGCGATTTCATAAATATTCACGATATTGAGGTACATGGCACGGATAAGTCCTAAAACGGTATTCAAAAGAAGCCAAAAAGTCTGGGAGGGGCTACTAACGAAAACTGTCGACTACATTCTTATTCACTTCTTCACATAGGAATAACTCACATTTGGAAGGGTTGACTTTTAGTCCCATTTTCTGACTCATCAGCATTATTAACTTGAAAATCTTATAAGACCACTTCAGGTTCCTCCTAAAGTACCATCATTGAGATAAAAGATTTTCTTCTCCGATTGTAGCAGCTCAATGATAGGATGAATTGTAAGGCTAAACAATAAAAGTCCACAAGGGTCACCTTGCTGGCATTCAACTTCAGACATGATCACTGAAGTTCGATAAGATAACATTGAAAGTGTTGAATAGCATTTATGAAGGAAATTGAAAATCCTAGGGGTTGTTAGTTTTACTTCATCCAGCACGTATCCCTTCAACTGAATGATTATTATTATTTCCAGAACAAAATTTTCAATTTTACTTAATATTTTAGTTTTGCAACAAAGGTATCTGGTAATGCGAATGTGTGTCATACTGCAAGTGTAGATTCTCTGGGCAAAAATGTGACAATTTAACGTAATGTACCTTAGTACAATTTTGCTCTGTTAAGAAGTGATAACACTTTGAAAATCGTTTTTTATTTAAATTTTGTAGCATACCAGCGTAATTTAAATGATATCTATGTCAAACTTTTAACCTAGCGCTTTTCGACGTTGCCAATTAAGAATATGTTATCGATTATGCGCTAAATCCTAAATGGCCTTTTTTATTTTCTTTAGCGCGTCGTAATATTTCTGAAAGAGAATATTTTCCAAAATGGAATCAATTTGCGAAAACTACATTAGCCTTCGAAAAAAAATATGAAACACTCAACTTAAGTCACCAAATGATAGATGCTGCTTTTTTTAAGTCAGAGTTGATTTTGCCAACTAAAATTCATGCGTAAACCGGCAGAAAAAATTTCAAACTCATTTATCCAGATACCGGTGCATTTTAGCGACCCTCAACAAGTATACCTTTTCAAATGCAAATGTAGTGTGGTTTTCGTAAATTAATTCCTTTTGCAAAATTTTCGCTTGCAGGAATATTACCACGCGCCAAACAAAAAAAGGGTCATAGTGCCGCCCTCTAGATTTATAGTATAATGGATAACATATTCTTAATTGACAACGTTCCAAGTTTTACATAGATATCATTTCAATTACGCTATGCTAAAAATTTAAAATAAAAAAACGATTTTCAAAGTGTTATAATTTCTTAACGGAGCAAAATTGTACCAAGGTAAATTACATTAAATCGTCATATTTTTGCCCCAAGAATCTACCCCAGTATCGCCCATTCATTACCGTACAACAATGTATACGTACATTATTGTTGTATTTTAATTGACAAATATATACAATATGACAGATATAAATTATGCCATAAATTTTAGAAAGGAGATATCTTCCGACTAATATAACCAATTGTCATAAAACGACCTCATCAACAACACTCTGAATAATGCATATCGATTTTTACATGGCATGTGTGTGTAGATGCCCCTTACCACAAATGGTTTTCCACAAATTTCAAATTTTCAAAGTTCAAAATAAACCAGAGACTTCACTAAATGCCCACGTAAGTAAATGTGGGTCGTAGAAAAAGGCTAGCAAAAATTATGTTTTTACATAAAAGTTGTGCAAAAATTACCATGACAATGGAATTATTCTTAATCTTAACCCGTTGAGAATAATTGAAATTATAAATTCTGAGCTTAAAGTCTGATTCAGTGTCAATAACTTGAGGTATGAGGTAAGCTTTTATGTTGCTCTGCTTTTTCAAACCACATTCCACTATCTACTTCTTCTCGCTTTTCGGTTTCTTCATGAAAAACTAAACAATTACATCACCATTCTTTAACAAGACGTAAACACTGTGGACTATGAATTGGAGGTTTTGGTGCAGCCGTTGTTTAAGCACTGTGACTTAGCGCCAATAGCTTTCGACACGAAGATTTTATTGGGGGTGAGAAATTTATTAGTTAATTTCCTAGTAATTTTTTATTTTCGTATTTTACATTACTTTAAAGTGTTGACCGAAAAATATAAAACGGCATCATAAAACAAACAAAACTTGTAATTTATTGACTGAAATAAATTGAAAAATAAATGCTGAAATGTTCGAATTTTAATAAAAAGTAAATTTAACAATAATGAAGATCTGAACATTGTAATAACAACATTGCGTTTTATAAAATTATGGGAAAATGACAAATCATATTTCATATCTAAAACGACATACAATTTTAGTTTAATAATAACTTGGAAATATGTAAAAATAAAACAACCAAAATTACAATGTGATTGATTTTGTGATGAAGATCATTCAGAGCCATTCCGAATAGTAGTAGCACTATGGTAAGAAAACTCATTACGTGAATATAATTTTGGCGTGTTAATTCGTATCGAATAGAAACCATTACACCAATATTTGAATAGAACGCTACCAAAACGTCTGTCGCTAAAACATCCTGGTGCCAAAACGGCAGCGTCAAAAGTCCTAAACTTGAATTGAAGTCACTGATTGTGAGATCACTGTATGTTATATAACGTGCCGATCACGACGCTGTTATGTGTGAATCGACCTTTAAAGCACTTTAGTAGCCCGTTCTTTTCGTGAACGGTTTGTAAAGCTTCGGTTTAAAATCAAACCCATACAATAGATTATCTACAAGATCCATGGATAGTAGTTCTTGTCCAATGTTGTCCAACGTTTTCAAAATGTTTATGTTGCGATGTTGATGATTTTGATTGTTTTAAGAACTTAGACAAAATTTCTCGTATAATTAAACAATAAATATTTACATACATACTAACTATTATTCACTGAGATGGGCGTAGAAAAACAATTGATCACGATATTAATCCATTTCATGTTTTTTTTAGATTTGTAATCTCGAATTTTGTTCCCGTTAGATTATAAGCCATTAATATTCACATCCTCGAGTAAAATGATCCTTTAGGGATGTTAAAATCCCGCTGGTGTAATTATATCTAATTCCCACATAATGTTACTCTACTCCTCTACTTTTGAATTAAGTTATCAAAAGTAAGCAGCTTTACTATCAATTAACTAAATTACCATTTACATTCAAATTTCTAAAGTACATAAAAATAATTATGGGATTTTATTATTAATTAAACTGCCAGCATGTCTCGTAGAATCGAATCAGAACATAAAATGAACTAATTTCAGCTGTAGCAGCAATTTAAATGGCTGCACGACATAAAGCATCAAAAATACACTCGAACGCTAAAATTAAAGAAACTAATTACCGACGAAATGTTTCTAATTTAAATCGTCAACTTAAGTTTGGCATTGATCCAAATTTATTATTATACTCACTCACGAAACAACCTAAACATTAACATGTTGAAATTTACATTGAAAAAAAAAATCTATCATTTTTACGCTAATATCTATTTTAATTTAAACCCCGACGAAATTGTTAAAATTTATAAATAAGGTTCAATTAAGTGCTTTAAGTAGTGATTTATTTATGTATTTACATTGGCATTGCTTTTAATATCAGCGGTTTACCAGCATGTTCTACTGTTGCAGCAAACCTACTATAAATAATTTCAAAGTCTTACATTATACTTTGAAAAATTAATGTGAAAACGTTGATTTTGATCAACATTTTTATTCTATATCCTAAAAAAATTTTACATTACCCCTATACTAATAAACGTGTACAAGTACGCGTTGCCACTTTAATAACATGTTTGTGTAATTAATAATTCTAAAAATACTGTTTCATAAAGGTCCCTTCAATCGCTCCAAAGAATGAAAAAGAAAATGATACGTTATTGTTAAAACAAAAATAGTACGTGATGACCGTACTTCGATAATTCTTTACTGCATGATCATTTTACGAGAATATCTTGTTCACGTACACAATTTAACAACTTCCATGTTGAATAGAATCGCTATTCAGTTCTGCCAGAATTGTGTTCGTTATTTGAAGTTTATATGAGTATTAAAAAAACTCAAACATTTGTGTATGTGTTTCGACTATAAGAATAGTTATTTATGTATTAAGGCAGTAAAGTCTTATTTTCATCACGAATGCGTGTGTAGCTGCCGAGGCGACAGCCGAGGCAAATATAACGCATGAGGTGCATACTAATTTTTACCGAAATTGAATATATTTAAACAAGTATTTAAAGAAAAACTTGTTTTGAGGTTAGGTCAATAATACTAGAAAGGAATAAGTAAATTAAATAAAGACGGGTTTATACAATCATTAACATTAGTTCACTAACATTAACAAGTTAAATCTATGCTCTTTAATTAATGACACTATTCATACAGCGTCATTAGTCATTAATTCACTAATAAGAGTTGGTAAACGTTTACGTAGTTCACAAAAGTTTATCCAACTTCAGAAAATAAGCACTACATGCTTCGCGAGGAACTGTTTTAAACATTTTGTTTAAATTGCTTTATTGTGGTTTTTTGGAAACATAATCCCGTTTTTTTTAGGTTTTATAAAAAGTCGACGGTATCCCACTACTCTCGACAATTTCTGTTGTTTGAAATATTAATTGGTTGTAGTTTGTTACTTCATTCGCCACTGAAGTTCACGATGGAGGTGCCTATTAATTTTTTTCTGAAATTCAAGTATTTAAAAATATATCTTGGTTTGAGTTTAGGTCAATAAGACTACAGGTGGGAATCAGTAAATTAAACACAGAAACTTATTTATTTATCGTAATGTTAATTTGACAATTTGTGTTTTTCGAAATATTAATTGGTTGCAGTTGGTTCCTTGAACGTATGAATTCATTTGTCACTGAAGTTGACGATGGAGAATTTGGTAAACCTTTTAGAATTTTATCTGCTATTTCGCATTTTCTACTCAAAGAAGTTTCAACATAGGCCTCTGCGATAGTTGTACTCTTTCAACCACCATGCTGTTTTAAAGTTAGCACGTCAGAGCCTGTGTCAGTTAATAAGGAGGTCGATGTTCTGCGAAAAGCATGGCCTGTAAAGTGTTTTATGTCGGACAATTCCAAATATGCAGCTATTTGTTGCGGTATTTTTCCAAAAGTGTGGATGCCTACCTGCTGTGTTGAACATTTTCCGTTATTATAATACACAATAAGAAATCTGTGTTTAGAGTGTGAAGGTCTTAACGATATACAGGGTGTTTGTGAAAGGTGTGTACATGGCTTTACCTATAACAAAAGTGCACCATAAAGGCGTCAGAGGGCGTCAAACTTTCCAAAAATATTGTTTATTGGGAATAACTCGAAAACGGTTGGACGGATTTTGTTCCGCTTTCGTATGCTTCCGAAGACGTTTTTCTGTGTAATGTGGATAAATTTCTGATGCCAGGAAAAGTCGCTTTCATACAGGCACTGTCAAATAATTGATAATATATTAACAACCATCAACGATACGAAACCAAAATAATTCTGACAAATAAAACGAACAATTTGAAAACTTTCTTCTTGTTAAATTGTGCTAATGTTATTAGTTCGATCAGAAAAAAATTAAAATCATATTCCTGCAAAGCGCATCTATACGTTTAGAAATTCAAGTAGACTGCTAGTAGGCTATGCGATCAAATCTACCATTTGTGACATTCATTTCCGACCTTCCAAGATGACTCACGTTTCTATTTTATGATTAACTACTTGGAAAATGAGCTACACATTTGCCGAACAGACTGATATGCTGTTAGAGTTGGGCTTTTGCAATGGCAATTGTCGGGATAGAGTGAGAGTTTACACAGAAAGTTTCCCAAATCGGATTGACATGATCGTATAGCCTACTAGCAGTCTACTTGAACCAAACCTGATTAAATACTAAATTAAATTGTTTAACTAAGCACTAGGCGCATATAGTTCTAATAACACATTCATACATTTTTTTAAAGAGGCATTTTTGTAACACGACATTATTTTCCTCGCTAGTGACGAAAAACGAATTTTCCTCACTATTTGTAGAGAAGAAACGTCCGTTTTCTAAGTATGTCGTAAAAGAAGGTGATTCAAAGAAACGGGAAATTTTGAAAGTTAAATAAGTTCAAGAAAACAAATCTTTAAATAAAGTTTTTCATATCATTTAATAGTAAAAATAATGCCATTTTAGAAAAATAAATACCGTAACATTTATTTTTTGAAGATGACATCTTGCAGGTGTTTTCCTTTTCTACGCAAACATTCCTGTAGTCTCTTCGTCACATTGTCCATGGTTTGACGTAACATTACAACTGGAACTGTGCAACTGTAAAGATGAAGCGTGACGACGAATTGACCGATGTGGACTTCTTATGACCGCATCTCGAACAGCTTGGATATTGACTGGTGTACGAATGGTTCGCGCACGAGCTGGAGGTTTCTTTCCCATTGCTGAACCAGATTCCTCGAAATTATGTATCCATGTTTTAATTGCATGTGCTGATGGAACACGATCGTGGCGTCCTAAATTAAAATGACGGCGGAATTCTCTACGTGCCCCCTCCATACTGTCATTGTTCTTGTAAAAGCTTTGATCGCAAACGCACGATGCGCACCACTCCAAGCATCCATGATAACTAAATGGCAAGGTTTTGTTGACAGGCTGGCATACCTTATTCAGTGGTACCAATCGTCCACGGCTACCAACACAACTTTTAAAATTTCCCGTTTCTTTGAATCACCCTGTATATAATTGGGTATAATGAACTACTTTACTGCCGATTTTTGCTACTTTAGTGACGATTTCGGAAAAATCTCTTTTGCAATGTTATGTTTAAATTTATTTGCAACTTATGCTCAAATTCAATACATTCTAATAAGGTAAAATAAACTTAGCTAACCAGAAAATTGTAAACTTTCAGACTAGTTCAAAAGTCGTATTACTGCTTCCATGTATCACACAGAACACTTCTGTAGTTGTGTATGTTGACTACCTGGTGCTTATCTTTAAGCAGTACCACTTTTTGGACCCTCTTATATAATTAATATTATTGTTAAATTAACTGGTGATTATTGTATCTCAGTAATTTATTGGATCAAAAATTTAAAAAAGATGTGTATAACTAAATGAGAAATAAATTGGTTAGGAAATATTTTTTAAAAATTTTGCAATTTACCAAGTGGAGGTATTAATTTTTTATGTGCCAAAGAGAGACAGAACCAAACAATTTTTTAAAATGGTAGAGCATCGCTTATTAAAA
Organism: Abscondita cerata; assembly: GCA_030710515.1. Taxonomy (NCBI): domain Eukaryota; kingdom Metazoa; phylum Arthropoda; class Insecta; order Coleoptera; family Lampyridae; genus Abscondita; species Abscondita cerata. Next base: position 144,295 of record JALBCR010000093.1, read on the forward strand.
ATCTATAAAAATCGCTCTCTGATTGTTGATGCAACGTTGCCACAGTTTGGGGAAAAAAAGATTACAACAATGACGTTGAAGAAATTACATAGACAATAGTGCCTCAATTACTTGCATTATTGCTACAGTGAGTTGAATTTAATTGAATAAATGTTAATATTAATTATGTTATTTTCAAAATAAGTCTCGATAAACATGTTTCAGCACTAATAATAAATTTAAATAAAGACATTAAAAGTAATTGGATTCAGTAGCAGAAATTAATTGAGATCTTTAAATGGACATTCCCCTAATAACCGAAATAATACATACATTTGTAAAATTTAAACTGATAGATTTTAAGCAATATGCGGTTATAGTACATTTAACAACAATGTACGTGACATCAATGATGACGCAATTTTATACTTAAATCATTCTACTACAGTTTATGCATAGAGTGATCGTTATTAATTGTTACTTTTTTGTGTGAAAGGTGTTGAAACGCTCTTTTCTTAATTATACTACAGTTTATGAGAATCGTACAAAACTATGTGCCGTTGAATTAACAAACAGTCGTCTCTATTATAAATAAGGTACATACAATAGACCTGATGAATAATATGGACCCACAACGTAAACCTTGAGGCACAACAGAATGAGACTACGGATTTAGAAATATTATTAAAACATCTACTCGTCAAAAATTATGTAACCAATTTGCGGTGACTTTTATTTGAAGAAAATTTGTGTAAAGTCAATATTCCAAGAATATTCAAATCTATGTAGATCAACGACCTTTTGACACAACAAATGATAACTAAAATCTAATCCAGAGTTCTGCGGTATTATAAAAATATATATATATATATATATATATATATATGCCAGGTTTCGTCAAAATGGGGACAGTGGTTTTCTTGGTTTCGTGTATTTACGAACGGACGAACGGCCTTCAGATCGAGTTTCATTTTCGCTGTACTAACTCTAGTTCGTCGTTGTTAAAATTTTGAGGTTTGGAAAGCATCGCATAACTCTAAAAACTATTATAAAATAGAATTTTAGGTACGTGTACACACACTATCTTCCTCTTTTAGTAGCGTTGCTCGCCAAGTTATTCTATAAAGGTTTCCCTTGTCTAGCATCTAGAAGTTCACGTTTGTTAACAATTCAGTATGTGTCTTTCCAATTGCTTGGTGATTCGAAATTTTCTCACATAATCTAGCAATTGAGTAATTTAATGGATTAAATTTCCTCATCGACATTTCTAGGACACGCTTTTGTTAAGTTTGTATTTCCATGTGTTTCAAACATATAAAATGTAAAAGTTACGTCGAGATAATTTTCAATAAATTTATTTGCACGACTGATTTTGAAAATGAAATGAAAATCGAGATCTTAGTATGGATAGTTCACGTATTGCAAATAAATTTACATTTACAACATGCAATTGCATATATTCAAGCGATAGTTAATATTTTTGTAATGACGCATAGAACACAAAACAGTATCAGAACATGTTTATGAAGGTACTCGTAAATAATGTTAAGAATGCCTATAATCAGGTTATTACAAAATTTAAGATTTAATTATCATTACTTAATTAATTTTATTCATGATTTTCCTGTATCTTTTCTTCAGATCCCGGTTTTGCAGTAAAATAAATAAATATCCTTGTGCTTTCTATTCATCTGTGATATGGACTATTAATCGGTCTGAATTCATCTTACAAAACTTTTTTAAATATTTATTTGTTACTAAATTGTAGTATTATATTATGTAATAAGGGACTAAAGTGATTTGTTAATCCTGAGGGCGAAGTTAATTCGCCTGAGCGAAGCGACGAGAGCGAATTATCGGCCGAGGGATTAACCTACTTTAGTCCTGTGTTTCGTACATTGTTTTATGCACCCCAGTTCTTGGTAGGTATAGTTATTTGATTTGAATATTTCAAAAAAAAAAATTAAATCCATACAAAAATGAATTGCAGTTAAAGAAAATTATAATTTTAATTTTACAGTTGTTTAATAAAAACACAGTTTTAAAATGTTAATATAAACCAGGTAGAACATCAGTAACTCAAAAATAAATTTTATAAAACTTCAAATTAAACACGTTTTAAGTGTATGGAGATCCAGTGGTTTACTGTCACTTGACATTGAAAACAGAGATTGAAAATTCATTTTAACTAGTAGCAAAGAATATTAACCTCTAAATTTTGTAAATTGACGTTCGGCAATTTTGAAACTACAAAGTGGCGTTCTTGAATCTTACGATGAAAGATACTTTTGTAATAAGGTACTTTCAAACTTCAAAGTTGATAATCTAAAATTTGCATATAACTTTTGACAGGAAGCCCATGCATTAAGTAAGATTTTCCCTACTTGATTATGGTAAAATTCAAGAACGCCAATGAATTTGTAGCTCAGAATGGCCCAAGGTCATTCATAAGTAGTTTACGTTTGATATGTAAAATCGCTCAGTATCGCTTCTTTATCGTATGTTAATTTCTTTAAAAGTATTGTTAAATTGACAGCAGACCAATTATAAATTTAACAAGTTAGTAGAGAAATTTGAATTTGGAAGGGGAAGTTAATTCTCTCGTACTTGGACAATTAATTGTAGAACTTCACGAAGTGGAGGCCACATCTGTTGAGTTTCGTCCAGGAAACTTTTTCGCCCCTTCATTTTATTTCCATAGGAAAAATGATCTACATAACCTTCTGCAATTGCACTGAATTTTCATTCTTCCGCAGGTATTAATGTCAAAATATGTCTTGCATCCACAGTGTATAATTCAGGTTCTTTTTAGTCCTAAGTATGTTGCAATTTTTCGGTACACCGCCTATAGTGTGCTGGCTAGCATTGAGAGAAATCCCACAATATCTAAATCTAAATGAATCCCAAAATATTCAAATAAATGTTTTCAAGTACCAGTAAATCTTAGTAAATCCTCGTTATTCTCCTAAACCCTAAGGTGCGATTCTAAACCTCAAATCCTAATAACACTAGTAAAATGAAGATATTGTTCTGTTTATAAACATGAATCCTGAACAAATTGATCAGGATTAGAAAAATATCAATTTTCTTTTGTTTCAAAGACGTGAGTACCGGAACATGTAGGTACTTGGCCCTAAAAGGAAGACACTTTTCATAGCCTTAAAGGGAAAATTGAAAGGGATTAGCCGAGCTATATTATACCGGCTGGCGCAAACTTCTGATATTGGAGAATAAAATCGTTGGAAAAAATATAACTTTCAAAATTTATTCCATTTAGTATAATTTAAAAATATTTTTGATTATACAGAGTGTTTCAAAAGTTGTAGCAGCATAAATTTATTTTTTTAAATGGAAATACACCATATTTTCTTTAAGGTTCGAAAAGATCTCATCAAGAGCTTTAAAAATATGTATATATGTCAATGACACAGACTATAATAGTGTATTACAAAGTAACTTGAAATAATTTAAATTTATATTCTATTAACATGCTATTTTCATGTTACTTTATAACAGAGTGTTAAAATAGGTGTCTTTTTACTAATAATTAGCGATATCTTCTAAAACACCGTGTACAATACATTGACATGCTATATATTTTTAAAGCTCTTGACATCTTTTCGAACCTTGACGAAAAGTGGTAGGGTTTCTTTAAAAAATGAAAGTTTATGCTGCAACAGCCTGTATAATCGAAAATATTTTTAAAATGTGCACAGAGTAACGGTACTAAATCTGATAAATTCTAAATTTTTACAACTAAGTTATCCTCCGATGTCAGAATTCGATAGTATTTTGTTTTATATTCTAGCTAACACATTTAACATAAGCAATAATAATAGTAATACTTCTGCACAATAAATATCTGGGTTTAAAGTCAAAATAGACCCTTTTGTCTTTTGCCATAAAACTTTAGTCCATGGCATCAGATAATCTTCAAAGTTAACACAGAACTTTTCGAAAGATCAAACACTGTGCCGTTCACTTGTTCAAATTCAAGAAAACCTTTTCGTCATTTACGATAAAAAAATATATAAGCTATGGTTGAAGACTGTGTTCAAAGTCGTTTGTTTTTCATAAGTAAGCTTGAGGTAACTAAAGTTGCAACCATGACAAATTAATTTTTCCAGCCGTGATTGTGATGCAATCGTCAGCTAAATTACAATGGAGCAGACTTTAGAGCATCCCATAAAGAATTGTACTTCAGCAATATTCTTAATTTCTTTCTCCCAATCTTGTAGGTCCTTCTGGTAGGAGTAGGAAGTAAGGATCAAATTATGACTGTATGAAATGCACATTCCAAAGTACTTGACCAAAAGGTCGGAACTTTTAAAGTACATGGAGTCATAATTTGATCCTTTACTTCCTACTCCAACCAGAAAGACCTACAAGATTAGGGAGAAAAAATATACTATTGCAATAAACAGGAGTTTAAATTCAATCAATATTCTTAAGTAGTAGATAAAATAAAGCCAAGTACATTGGTTATACAAGGTAAAAGTTTCTATCTTTGAATGCTTATTTTTACGATTTGTGTTAAAACGATCGAGAATACAGGAGTTATTGTAACACTTCTTTTTTTAGTTTTTAAAGTTAATTAATTGATAATTTAACTCCTGTAATTCCTAATTATATTTGAGACTTCGAATGTCAACAAATACTTTTTTTCTTCTCTAGGGAATGTTAGAACATACCGAATATCCTGCACAATATTGTTTATGGTTTGAATTCGGTCTAGTCTTTGAAAAATCACTCTTATGCTAAAGTTAAGATAAAGTCGTGCTGCTCGAAATGTTCTCTCACAGCTATTGCTACTAAATAACCATGACAAAAAAAACGCTGTCTTGCAAATCGAAAAGTTTCTATTAATCAAGTAATGTGCATTTGTCTAGATTTGTATATGTATTTAATTCAATGCAAATGTAGCGGTTGTTTGAAATCCTTTAAATCTCCATTAGACATCAGAAATCCGAATAAAATCTTTACAAATTCCTATAAACCCTAGGAAATGCTCGACGGTGTAAATTTTAAATCTTCAGTTGTTAACCCTTCCAGTTTAACACTTTACCATTATTTTTAAAATATTAGTTAACAGCTTCAAATTGAGTGGAAAATACAAACGCTAATATTTTCCTTCGACAACACACAACACAAGAATTCTTGAACAATAATAATTGAACTTGGCGTGGCCGAATGGCTATATGAAACTTGTATTCTAAAGAAAAGAGTTAAGGAAACCTATAATTTCATCACCTTCTAAATTGCATAGTTTTTCCTTCAATCAGTCATCAAGCGACTTGTACAATTAAAATGTTTGCGCAAATTTTTCTTACCCCCCAGTAAAGTACGCTTGTGCAAAAAAACTCATCATCCTTGGTTGCCAAACTAGCAGTTATATCCTTTAATCCTCTCAGTTTTAAAAAATACTATTACTCATTTTAAAAATTCTAGAAATAATATTCAATTACAGTATATTTGAGTTTTGTATTTTTCTTTGAGTTTCTATTTTACATGCGCATCTTTTTTCACTACAAAAGTTCACATAATAAACTTTTGAAATCAAATTGAATTTACTCCCGATACAAAAAATTAGATTCACGTCCTGCCATTTTCCCTTTAATTTCATCAAATACTGCACTTATGAAATGTAAAATTAGAGGACAGTAAATTTTTTACTCAATTTTGTGTATGTAAATGCAAACAATTATTAACTAACTAGATCATAGCCTGCCGCTAGCTGCTGGAGAAATTAATGTTGGTCTGTAAATGCATAAAACTAAAGATTTTAATTTGCAGAAAGTAAACAGAAGATTTATTTTAAATCAATACATAAATAATAATGTAAAAATAACGACAAATGGATATAACAAAATCAGTCTTAAAAAGCGGGTTTTTCAAGGCAATCTAAAACATTTAAACCACAAAATGTCTTGTGTAGGAGGTTAGAAATTGCCAGGTTAGTAATTGCAAGTCTTAAAAGTAGTCGTAAAATGTCAAGTTTCGAATGACAGCTCCAGAGGAGGCAATTGAGTCTTGCAGAAAGGAAAAACTAAAAGTGTAAAAGATCTATAGTTGTTTATTTAAATTTTTGGATGCAAAATATCTCTAATTCTACATAATTTTTAAAACAACAACACTACAGGCTTATTATTTTTCAATTGCAATTACAATGAAAAGTAAAGTATTCTAGATTCTCAGTTTTGGTGGCTAAAAAATAAAAGTGGTAAAATCACTTTATCATATAAGAAACTAAATACACACACAACATTCAGTAGGCCTATTAGCTCAGTTACGACCGTTACGAATAATGAAGACAATGAGCTGTTTGTAATAGGATCAGTTGATTGAAAATGTAAATGCGTCTACCAGAGCAATCGCAAGAGAATCTGGTATTAGTCAGTCTAGTGTGACCAAGATCTTAAGAAAACACAAATATCATCCTTTTCATATCCAACTTCACTAAAGTTTATTCGAAACGGTTTTTTAAAAAGAATGATTTTGCTATGGGTGCTGAAAAAGTTAGCATGAAGCTAATTTTTTTGTTCACTGACGACTACTTTTCATAACAATGGTTTAGTTAACCGTCATAATTTTCACTATTATGACACAGAAAATAAACATTGATTTAATTCTGTTAATTGTCAAAATCGCTGGAGTTTAAATGTATTTGGAGGAATAATTGGGGATTATGTAATTGGTCCATATTTCTTTGATCGGTCATTTAAGTGGTAGTAAATATTTACAATTTTTAAAGAGGAGACTTGGACGCTATTAGAAAATGTACCTTTAAATGTTAGAAGGAAAATGTCCAGTTAAACGACTGCACATTTTCAAGACCCGTGAGGAACTATTTAAATAGAAAGTTTAGAAATAAGTGGATTGGGAAGAGGTGGGCCAGTTAATTGGCCAGCAAGAAGTCCAGATGCAACAAGTATGGATTTTTTTAAGGTTACATTAAAAGTGTAGTGTACAATACCATTCCAACCACTGCTGAAAATATGAAAGAACAAATCCAAAATGCCTTTCTAACCGTTACACCTGCCATGTTACAAAAAGTAAGACAATCGTTTGATAAGAGAATTCAAATGTGTATTCTTCATGATGGTAAACAGTTTGAACATTTATTATAAGTTGTTGTTTGTCTGCTTTGGTAAATTAATTTATGTTACCTTAAATAAATACTTAGTTACAATGTTTGTAACAGTAAGTTTTTTATTGTTGAAACGCGTGTAGTTGTAAGAATATGTAAATAACACCAAATTCAAACGAGTTAGGTATAGGGAACCCTAATACAGTTTGAAAGAGAGTTAAATCTACTATTAGATGAGCTCATAAAATACAGGGTGCTCTATTTGAAATAAGCACGATATTATCATTTGAATGTGTTAACAATAAAGCCAAATATTGTGGACACCCTGTATAACTTCTTGTGTTTGTAAAGAAGTTAGTCGATTCGGTAAACAGTCTGCCATGTAACGTCAAAAGTAGAATCTGTTAAAATTAATTTGCTTTTGGGTACTGAGTTTTTTCTAAAACCTTGTATTTTTAAATAATGTTAAATAGCTCAAGAACCTGAGGGTTTAGGTATAGGAAACCTTTATAAAAGTCTGGTTTGATTTCTCAACTACAATCCAAAATCGTGTTTAAATACATAGTGTTCCATAAGAAAAAATATAACTTTGGTATGCCATTTTTTGTATAGATCACCCTGTATATTGGAAAATATTTTTTAGAATGCGCCCTTATTGACCTACATCTCCATGCTGCAAAAAGGATTTACGAAATATATTCCGTTTAGCCATAAAGTTACTTTACCGCGGTCGTGACTCACCCTGTATATCTGTTGAAGTTCCTGTAACTAAAACTGATAAAGGGAGAAGTTTTATTATTATTGAGGAATTGTAGATGAATGCATTGAAGTTAATAAAACATTATATATCTTTGCAGCCCGCAGACGTGTATGGATGAGAGATTTTTATTGGGCTCCGAAGTAAACCGTTGTACGTCTTAGCCGGTTGGTAAAAATAACTTTGGGAGTATACCTTGCAAGTTTGCAACATATTTGGGGCTGCCAGATGCTACAAGTTACACAGGGCATTGTCTACGACGTACAGGTGCCACCTCCATTCTGATGCTGAGGGTTGTATGACAAACTTGATGAAATTAGAGGGTGGCAGAGTCAATCAGTAAGCGGAATATGTGATGACAGTCACTGCTCGAAACAAACCAATGCTTGTCTCGTAACTGCTGTACGTACCTATAGAAAAGTGAGCACAGTTTCAATGGTGGAAAACGATAATACAAGCAAACACGAGTCAGTGGATGTTAGAAAATCTATGTATCTAAGTGGTGTGGACTTCTCTGGCCAGTTCTAAAATTGTATTTTTTAATTTCAAAGAATAGTACTTATTTAGGACAATGCCGGGAATGATCTTACAACAGATAGTTATTATATGTTTTCAGTTCAGTTGATTAATAAATAAAGTAGTTTTCTGTTTCTCCTCTTTTGTAGTCTTTACTTTATCATATATATTGTATTTTTGTTTAGATTGATGTGATCTTACAGAAATAATTCTAGGACTCTAGAAAAAGGAAGCCGTTGCTATCTAACATTTCGGTTGCCATGTTGGAGAATATTTCTGGTAGTTAATGTGTCTTGATTCAGGATAATTATGACTAAATAATTATTAAGTATGACATAAAGATATTAATGCGCAGTCGCACCAACGCATCCTAGGATAGATCCTCTATCCTAAGTCAGACTTAAAATCTATTTCATACTGTTGCACCAACGAAAAATGCCGTTCCTATGATAAAAGTATGTGTAAAATATGTAATTACTGAGGGCTGTTTCCGTGAATTCTCACAAAGCGGTTCACTCCAACAGCAGACACGACAGCGGGAGATTTGCAAATAAAATCACAATTACTCATCTGATAAACAAAGAACAATTTTTATACTCACCGGGGACTCCACCCCTCATCTTTGTCATCATTCGGTTAACTAGGTCCATTTAATTATTCCATACAGTAATTATATAAATGAATACACTCTTCGACAACTAGCTAGTGTCACCTGAAATAAGTGGAGGCTTCCCCGGACGCTCAACCTAGTTGGCATCCCAATGACCAAGATCGGGGGCACCTAATAAGGCTACCCTCTCCACCTGCATCATGTCATTCAGGTAGCCCGCAACACCCCCTTTGCTAGTAACCCACCTGAAGGAACCACGACATTGTGTCGGGCAACTGTGAATACACTTCAAATACACCAAACAACCATTTTGTTGCCGGCTCACTACTTACTTGCGTCTCCACTAACGGTCTACTTAAATTTCAACATTTTCCAAATTATAATTAAATATAATCTCATATTTTCATTATTAAAAATAAATCTTATCCCATCTGTCAGTCACTCTGACAAAACCTCCGCACTCTATATCTTTATATCCCATTAAATTTTTCTACAGGAAGGCATTTATTATAAACCAGATGTGAATAAAATAAGAACAATAACATATAACAAATAATTATATATTTTAAGAAGGAAATTAAGAAACAGAAAATATAATAAAATTTAACTTTAACAATTGATCACAGATCCTAAGTCGTCGATTTCTACGACTTAAGTCCAAATTGTGACCTCAAAATTTGACAATTTCAACATAGATGTAAATTTTATGTATTATAGATGAAAGTTGTGGTTGTTCATTCACAAGCTAGTTGTGCGCCAATTATCAAAATTCAAATGATTCTAAAAACTTCTGCATGGCCGACTTGAAAATTTCCTACTAAATAAAGAGTTAATGCAAAAGTAAAAAGAGGTGAATAATTTAGTTGATAGCAACTTAGCTGTTTTTGATCTTCAACAAGAGTTGGGAAACTTATTAGAAATTAAATGAGGCTAATTTAATTTAACTGATTACAGACTATCAAAAAACGGATACTGTTACATGCGGCATGAAGCCATTGCGCTTGTCTGTGTCAAGAAACTTTGAGTGACTTTTTTGGAAAAAAATTTTCAAAAAAATTGAAGAAGTGATCCAACAGTAATAGTAAATTTTGCTAACCCACATATTTTAAAAATTTTTATAAAGGCTGCAAAATGATTTTTTCAAAATAAATATCAAGAGTTTAATAAAATCGCATTGAGCTTTCTTGAATACTCTGAACTCTATAAAAATAAGTTAATACCTATTTTAAAAATTAAATACACCCAAATTAAAAAAAAATTTTGTTTAATTAACAGTATTTACTTAATTAAGTTATTTTAGTCCATTATAATGTGTCTACACTTACTTATCTACTACAATATATATCTAAAAATAAAGCTCCTTCAACGTAAATAAATTATTTTTTAGTTAACACTTACTATTTAAGAGGGATACGTACATACTAGGGCACTGGTAGTACGTATTCCTCTTAAGTGAACACAAATCAGTATATGTCCAAAATATGTTTACTGTAATTGTCTACGTACACTTGTTTGTCTTTAAAAATTCTCCCACAATGGAAGCGAGCATCTAAATCGCTACTCATAAGTCGATGACACATTTAGGACAAACTTAGATAAAAACATCCTAGGATACATTGGTGCAACCGGGCATAAGATTACTCATTCGATTACTACTGTTTCACTGTAAAAGACTGATAATCCCTAATTACAATACGGAAACGAAGCTAAAATTGCAAAATTGAACAAATATGCCTCAAGCATTGGGCAAACCCACTACTCAACAAGTCTCTTGTTATTTGAGTAAAGTGGTCGATTCAGCACCATATCGAAGACTCTGCAGAAGCTCGAGAAATGTGGTGCATTGAATGTCTAAAACACACACATTGTGAAATGTGAGGAACAAATTAATCACAAAATCCGTCATCAAGGAAGTAACACAGGGATTTGTTTTCAGACCAATCTTGTTTATTGTTTAATACACTACTTGGAGACTGTATCAATTTGTTGACTTACAAAAAGGCACAGAAGAAATTGAAACAAAAAACGTAAAAACACCTAACTTTTTCCAGTTTATTAACAGTTCATAAAATAGTGCAAAGAAATATTAGTTGTACAAAAACTGTTTTTATTCGATTTATATCACGAACATTTTCTAAATAATTTTGATATGTCCATCACGACCTTTAATTCACAACATTTAAAAATTTCTACGCTTTTCGTTTTGTTCTCTACAGAACATATAAATTTTAACTAGGTACCGACAAAATATAATTTCCGAATTACATGTGCTAAAAATATCATTGCCGTAATTGCATTGAATAATGCATTATGCAATTTGTACTCAACTTTAGCTTTGAAATTGCTGTACTTCCGGTGTGTCCTTAATTGCTTTTCTAATTATTGTAATAAATTTCCGTTATTTAAAACTATTTTGGTTAACCATACAAATTCCTTTCCTTCTCAATCGTGTATATAAAGTTTTCAATTTTAGATTACACAAGCAAATCAATAATGAATGCTTTCTTTCAAAGGATTCACTCGCGTAACTTATATTTATGAAAAATATAGATAGGGTGATGATCATAAAGTTTGGAACAAAATTCATAATTGTGTGGTTTAATGCTTTAAAGAAAATCGCTCAAAGTTTATCTAAAAATTGTGAACTTGTGACGTAAACATTTCACTTAAAATATTTTAAACGGTGACGTCATCATGAGTTTTGAATGATAATCAATTTTTTACTATAGTAGAATTGATGACGTAAAAATTGGTAGCTGCATAACAATTTCACAGTATTAAAGAAAACTGCAACTTTAATAAAAATAAATAGACCGTTTTATTTAGCAAACATTAAAATTACTCTGGATGACATTACCATTCAAAAATAAATGACGTATTAAAGGAAATTTTTACGTCATTAAAAATAAGGTTGACGGTCTGAGAGTGCCCTTGAAAACAGAATTTTGTTCTAAATTTTATGACTTCAGTGTATTACATGGTCGACATTGTATTGTATACAGTACAACCATTGATAATAAATGTAGAACCATCAGTTTTATCCTCTTCATTCATTCTCTTTACTTCATGACACTACGTCTAAAAGAACAACACTACCCATTTCAACTACTGAGAAAATATTTGTATTGCAGAAAATATTATGTTGACCAAAGTGAAACAAATGCGTGTACATAAACGTTCCCTTTGTTTTCGTAGTGCTCTTTATTTAATATTTAAGGAGTAATTACACTTTGTATTGATTCAAAGGGTATGTAACAATTATGTGCATTTCAAGACCTTGTTTAATTTGTAATTCAAGTTTATTGAAAATGTGCACATATTGAATGTTTGAGTTAAAATAGATATTATATTTATTTCAATGAAAAAATGTCGACCTTTTGATCACTAGGCGTTTCAAAAAATGAAACTGGTGGCAACGTGCGCAAAGTATTTCGCGCCCTGAGCGTTTAAATTAATTAACGGCTACTTTGCGTTGAAGTAAAAATTTCCTAGCAATTTTTTTATTATAATTCTAACATTTTCGACTCTGGAAATAATGTGGTATGCACCTCGTGCCCGAAATTGGTTTGAAATTTGCCTGAAAATAAAACCTCATTCTCGAGCACAAAAGCTCAATTTCGTGCAAAATTTTTTCCAAAAAACCCTTTTTACTTTTTCCGACAAATTAGAGGCAGTACGTTATAATGAACCAAAAACATGTCCGACGGCCGGTCGGCCGTCCGTCTGTATGTAAACAAAATATCAAGAAAATCACCCGTCCGATTTTATGAAACTTTTACATGGACCTTATTTATAATTCCGTCAACCGACACAGATTCTCAAATTTTAAAATATTCAGAAAAATTTTCATTTCACACATTTTGTTTCAAATAAAAGTTGTAAGAATTAAGTCTTGCACGGCCGGAGACATTAACGAAACAAAAACGTCTTCCGGAATTGGACCGTGTCGAAAAGGTAACCGTAGTTGCTAACGTTTCGACAGCTATCGTAAGGAGCTTTATCAGAGCTAATTAGGGATGGGCTTCATTTATCTCAGAAACGGTTGCTTACGGCGAGAAACTCAAAATAAATAAATAGTGGTAACACACTGTAAGTCAGGTAACCAACTTGTGACTTCGTTTAGTTTAGAATCTGGCTTGGTCACAAGTTGATTACCTGACTTACAGTTGTGTACCTTGAACTTTCTTTTGTTTCTTTTCAAGTTTCTCGCCCTGGACAACGGTTTCTGAGAAAATTGATTTTGCTTTATCCTTAATTAAATAGACAAATCTGCCATTGCCTCCCTTCACACTTTACCCAGGCTTAGACTGGTTCAAATTAATAATTGAGTTAAACATTTATTGTCAAACCAAACCAGTTAAATTTAAAGATTATCTTTATGAACTAAGAAAAATGCCAACAGTTAACTGTAACGGCATGTGTGTGTTAAAGTGCAAAGCGCTATCTAAGCGATAGCTTTAATGCTTGTAACACACGTTGCCGATAAAGCTCAAGATAACTTGTACAGAAGTACACATGCAACAAAAGAACACCTGATGCAGTATTCGCTCTTATTGTGAGCTCATCAGGAGGTGTATACTTAAGTGCGGTATACGACTGTACAAGACGGCGGTTGGTCTTTTAAGCTCTCGTGGAGCAATGAACATAAGTAAAATGTGTGTCTTGCGACATCTCGTGTAAACATTGACACGTATGGATAGTACAAACTAAGAAAAATGCCAACAGTTAACTGTAACGGCATATGTGTGTTAAAGTGCAAAGCGCTATCTAAGCGATAGCTTTAATGCTTGTGAAACACGTTGCCGATAAAGTCAAGATAACTTGTACAGAAGTACACACGCAACAAACGAACACCTGGTGCAGCATTTCGCTCTTATTGTGAGCTCATCAGGGTGTATACTTAAATGCGGTATACGACTGTATACGATGGGATACACTTTATATTATTATTGTAGATAACAAGTATTTAACCGGGACTGAAAGTACCGGCCCTTAGTAACTCTTTTATGTTTTAAACCTTTACAATTTTCATTCTTCTCAAATATATGTTTTATTTCATACGATAGCACTAGGCGGCACCCAGACTCTATTGAATGCTGATCTTGTGCTATTGATGTCCAGGAATTGAAAGCTCTACCTTTTGTTTATCTTCCAAATAGAGTTTATAAGTAACTTGGTCAATCTACAATATTCATTCGTCGTACAGGTAATCTTCGTGAACCATTAGTAACTGAAATTGATATTTTATATGCTTGACTTTTAACAGCAAATATTGACATAATATCATTTTACATAATATTCGGATCCACTCTCATTTATAATAAATAAGTAGTTATTGCAGAGTGTTTCAAGTACTTTTTGACCGTTAAGGCCGGTTATGATTGCATGATTTGTAGTGACGTTTGTAACACTGTTCAACTAAGAGCATCCTTCACACACTATATGTTAATGATGTCGATTTTGGTGTGACCACTACAAACTAGACTTTCTAGTAATAATTATATAACGAGATTATTGAGTTGTCGAGTGATGCCTTTGTTACTCATACTGGCCGCCTGGTTACTAAAGAGAGTTTCACATCTATCATTGTTCAAATCAAACGTCAAATCCTTGCCTCAGTCAAATTTATTTGGTGAAATAAGCTTAAAATGACGGTGTTTCACATTTCTCAAATTAATTTGACAAGAGTTGGTTTTGATTTCGTCATTGCTTTTCAATGATCAAATGTTTGTAAAAACAAATGATGGTGTTTGACACTATCAAATTTATTTGACGGAAACAAGTCAAACCCAAAAATTTGAAAAAATGTTTGATAGATGTAAAACGGCCTTAAGATATTCGCTGCTTAATGTGATTGAAGCAGTTAGTTAATTTCGATGCTTTAATTTGGTGCGGAGGCGAATTTTGATTTGATTTTCTTGGATGCACCAGTCGAAAACTTTTAAGTGTAAGTTTTGCTGACGTTATGGGAGTTCGAATACATATTTTGCCGTTCTGCAATCCGTTGCTTAAGCGAGTTGAGTGACGTTAAAAATTCGGTCATCAAAGATTTTCTGATGTAGGCAAGCAGATGTTGCATACTTTTGTGTACGTCGAAACTGAGTCATGGTAAGCATCGTAAGCTTATAGAACCTATATTCGATAGTACAGTGGATGTCGAATGCTTCAGCCTTAAAGTGTCATGACGCAAGTGCGCGTTGCTCTGAAACGTTGATTGAGATCGTGGATGGCTATGTCGTTTCTGCAGCGATTATTGCGATTCCAAACATTGTCAGATCGAATGCTTTAGGGTGCAGTTAATGTGACATATCATGAAGCAGGTGTATTGCTCTGTTTGGCTTTATTTGCTTCTTATTTTCAATCGTATCATTGTTCAGTGAATGGTATACTTTATGATTGCTAGAAGATAAACAGCCAATAGCCTTTCTTTAGACACTTTCGATACATAATGAAGTGAGATGCGGTTGAGCCTCATTATCGGTGGTTTGTAGGCGATAGAGTTGATGAGACGAGTAGCACAAGAGAATTAACATAGCGATCGATTAAGGGGTGATTTTGTGATGAAAATTAAGTTGTGTATTTGAATAAAATTTTTTGAAAAACCTCTCCCCGAAAAGTTACGTTCAAATCAGCAGTGGATTGCAAATTTTAAAGAAAGAAGTGTATTCGATTTATTTAATTAATCAGAAACACATTGTAGAGCAGCGCAGGCCAACCTTTACACAGCTACATCGCTTTCCACAGCCCTTTTGCAGCCGCATGATGTAAGCTGCAGAATCGAGGCTGGAGCAGGCGCTTCCAGTCGTGAGCATTGGCATTAGAATATTGTTAGTTTTCCTCAAGCCCCATTCAGTTGCTCCCAAATTTTCTTCCTTGCAGCAGATGTAGGTGGTAGCCTAGAAAAAAAATGACTGCGTTATTCGACTGACCAACAATTTTCCCCAGCTCTTGCAATTATTGATTATTGAATACAGCGACCACTTCTGGTAAATCCTTTCTTATATTTATTAAGTTTACGGTCTGTGATTTTCCTTTGCCAAAAAGGCAGAAGTGATGTCGCAGCCACTAGAACTGCGTGAGCAAGCCAAAACTTGATCTTTGCAGTCTTGGGAACTATACACCCTTTCCTTAATATTTCCTTGGGTATCTCTCAAAAAGCGAATGTCTTTCTCTGCCAGACAAAGAGCGATAGGAGTGTAAGCAAATCGATATCCATATTTCTCAAGTATGTTTACATGGGGTTCAACAATAGAAAATGCACAAATACAAAATTATCTGATGACCACTAATACTTTCTCAAAAATATTTTGTCTAACATAAATCTTGTAGAGAAAGAACTGCTCATTAATTTTGCCTCTATATGTTTTTTTTGCTCACGCTAATACTTTTCGAGATAATCGACGCAAAACACGGGGCGATGCTCATTTTTGCTTTCGCGCTGAAAACTTTGCTTATTTTCCAAGGTCATTTATAAGCGTTGGCTGGGGAGATGCGCAAAAATTATAGGAAAATTTTTATGGAAAGTTGAATCTAAAAGTCCTATAACTTTTTCCTCAGAGTTACAGTTTACGCGCAAAACGCAAAAAGACCATTGTGAAGTTACGTTTGGGGGTGATTTTTGAGCAAACGGGGATGAAGCTATCCGGGGAGAGTGGGGGCTCTTCGGATCTCTATTTAGGTTCTTACTGGGAATTTACAACCAAAATTTCAAAACTTTATGCATTTTTTCTTCTAAAAAATCTAATTTGCCTACACTACTAATCTCATCCGAAAAAGTGAAAAAAAGAGTTAAAATCACCCCTCCCCCACATCTTACTTATTTAGTTGTTAAGATGGCAAATAAAAATTAAGCAAAACAATACGAACATGTTTAACACATTCAAATACATATACGCCAATAGCGATAGCCTCTGAAGAGTTAGTTTTCTTAATTAACATTATTTAAAAAAATATTAAAATTTCTAACCAATAACTACTGCTATTTTTACAAACAATTACTATAAGAATTATTAACAATTAACAAAATTAACTTTCTACTATTTTTATTTCATTATTCTTAACCATGGAATAAATTCATATCAGCGACACAATCTTAGCGGTAATAACATAAAGACCACGACATCTTTCAATAATTATTTAATTGACTTTGACATCAACTCTTTAACCAGTCAAATGAGTAATGGATATAATTAATATATACGTGATACTTAATTATACCATTATTGTCAAGTGCAAGTTGAAAACGCTAGCAGGTACCCGCATTTAAAACTGAAATAACAGTATAACAAAGTATTGATTTTGACCTTCCGTCACCAAATAATAAAATTGGTACTAACGTTTATTAGATATTACTTCAAAATAGTAATTAATTAAAAAGAAGATACACGTATTTTTTAATAAAACTCTCTTTAAAGTAACATTTTAAATCATGTTAGCAAAACAAATTTCCGGAAGATTAATGATCCTAATAAATAAGAGATTATCGGTATTATGTTCTCATATTATCCATTTTTCTTAACTCCTCATAATTCCCAGTGAAGTACTCCGGCTAGCAATAAATTAATAATAATCTCAAAAGTGTATATAAAATTCATCAGATAAATTTTAAAAAACGTAGAACACGTAGTAATTAAATAGTAATCTTTAAAATACAGCATGAATAAAATATACGAGTGAGTTTCTTTTTATATTCTAGATAAGTTTAACAATAAAACGATGTCTTGCGCTTATTAAAAATTTATGTGAGCTGTATCATCTGTGACCTACTTGAAAATGTAACAGAACAACTGTTTGCATTCAAATTTTTTACTCTAATTTATGTTTCAAACAATGACAAATACGAGAACATGAACATGTTGGTATATATTTGTAGAAATGTTTTTGTGCATAATATATATCTATATGTATAAGGTGGCGAAGAGCCAGATTCAGGTGGTTGAGAATTTGAATTTGATAGTCAAACTTAGTTTTCGATGTAATTTAAATCAAGTTGATTGTTTGTGCCCATTTGAATTACATTGAAAATCAATCTAACATTCAAATTCATCTCCTATACTTTCTAGTCAAATGTATACATTTTGGTATGCAGATGATTTAAAATTTTCTGCATCTAAAATAAAATTTAAAGGTTATCGTTTAAAATCACAATACGAATTATGCAACACCATATGAATTTAAAATCCAAAATATCCGATTATCTACTTTCACACTAAGTTCATACGATAATTGACTTAAAAATATACCACTCTATAAAAATACTATTTCAGTTTAAAAAAAAACAAAGTGACGTTATGATGAGCACATTTGTGAAACTCGTGCAACTAAAATTATTTTTAAACAATCGCTAGTCGGAAATGATAGGGATTATGTCGAATGCATTTTTCTGTAACTCTTCAAATAAAACCGTGGCTCTTGGTCACCCTGAGAGAGGCTGTAGGCCTCAAGTTAGGTTTTTTGTTTAAAGTCTGTCCAGAAACGAAGCGAAGTAATAAATTAAAATAAGTTCATTTATTTTACATATAAGCGGTACACGATTTTGTATGAAATACATAAAAGATTTTAAAACTAGTTTTAGGATATACCGCTTCCATACTATAGTGTTACAACGTAAGTTATTTATGAATAGCTCCTAATCCGTTAACAATGGGACGTACCTGTTCTTGAGGTCTAAACTAAAGATCATAGGCGTGTACATGGGTTTTGCTGACAAAAAAAATACGATTGCGTTTTATTGTGTTTTATTGAAAGTAATTTTAAACATATCATTGTAATTATAAAACACATCGTTTGTTAGAAACCATTTTATAGAGTTTGAAAATTTAAGGTATAATAAAATATAGCAAGAACAAACTAAATTTATAGGAAAAATAATAAATATATAATTTTAAAATACAGTTATTCTGAAAATTCATCTGTTTCTTCGGAAGAAGTATCATTTGACCCTATTGAAATTACAATAAGCTTCTATCAAATTGTCAAGTTCCCACATTTTTTTTCCTCTTTCATTACGTGTTCTATACACTTTTTCCATTTTCCGCAGTCACATCACTTAAAAAAGTCATTAAAAGTTGTCGAACGTCACTTAATTTAAACGTGGTATTATTTCTCGCTACTGCACCCTTCACCTGCGCCCATATTAATTCTATAGGGTTTAATTCACAATGGTATGTCGGTAAGCGTAGAACAAAAATATCACGTTTTGCTGCCATTTCGTCAACTGCATATCTTTTAAACTTTGTCCTAACACCTTGTATTAGACTTAGTAGTTCCCTTTTACCATATCATTTTCGAAAGCAATATTTTTGAGGAAAGCCATTCCATTATAACGTGTTTTTCCAGGAAGGTGTAGGTAAACGTTCGATTTGTCTGGCATTGTCCATAACAATTACGGAACCCTTTGGTATTAAATCTAACATTTGTTCAAAATATTCCTCAAAAACATCCCCATTCATATCCTCGTGGTAATCACCGATATTTTCGATTCAAATAGCAGTAAACCTCCTCTACAAAGCCTTCGTCACTTCCTATATGCGTAATAATTAAGCGTCGCCCTTTTCCTGAAGGAGGTCTTAAACCTGTAGATAATCCTTCTAAAAAGCCTGTCGTCCACTGGTTACATTTTTGTCTTGCCACATTTTTCCCACAGTATAACCTTCATTTACCCACGTTTCGTCTAAATAATAAATTTTCTTGCCTTCAGAACGTAATTTAGAGATATTTCGTAGGTAATTTCTTTCTCCAACATACAATTTCTTCCTTATCAATGAGAGCTGATTTCCTATTCATTTTTTCCCATGAATTCAATTCAAATCGTGCCACAACATTGTTCTACTTAAATTGGGTATACCCTCTTCCTCTTTCACAACTGACACAATTTTATTTAATGTGGGTATTTCTTTTTAAAATAAAACGAATGCACTATTCTTCTAATTGTACTTTTCACATATTCGGGTATTTCAGTTTTTTTTTTCTACCATGAGATAAACTAGGCTCACGCACAGAAACTTTGTCTTCACGCAAAAGTCTGAATATTGTTGTTTTTCCAATGCCAGTCATATGTGAACACATATCAACTGTCTCTTGAACTGTTTTCAACGGATTATGGCATTTCAAATAATTGTACACATTGAGCACAATAGTTTTTCGTTGGCAGAAAGCGCAGACCTCTTCACGCGTTTCCTTGGAATAAATTCAGGACTCGATGCCATTCCAATGAAACTCAATACTGCAGCGTAAGTACACCTTATGATATACCGATATGATATGACAATAATCATTAGTTAGGCTATCGTTATAATTACATACCATATTTCTCCCTAATTATATCATTAAGAACACATTAAAATCTATTAAAGTGTCATTCCAAATACAGTACATACTTTCTAGTTCAATTATTAGTAATTAATTAGTTAAAATTCCTAAAAATGTGATCGATAATGATATTAGCAATTTCTGATAAACAAGGTGATTCACTAGTGGTGGCCAAAAATAAACCCACGTATTATTTGATAAAAATTTTAAATTGGGTTTTTCATATAAAGTTTTTATCAGGAAAGCTTCGTTAAAAGTTACAGGGTGGTAAACTTAAAAAAATTAAAATTTTTTAGAATACCTCAAAAACTAGTGACTATAATAAACCGAAATGTTTAGACAAACCCATGTGTCAAATTTCAGTTTATTACAGTCAGTGTAGTTTGCATGGAAGTAGGTGGAGGTCAATTTGAACATTTAATAAGATGAAATGTGTCAAAATAATTAATTAATGATGAAAGGTTACACATCTTCTACATTTTTAACCCCTTTTCGAAAAGTATCAATACATCGGTACGCCATTGGAATCTGTTAAACATGTTGATTTATTACTTCGCTTCGTTTCTGGACAGACTTTAATTATAAATTACTAGACACGAAAAGTCAAAAAAAAGTTCGGTGTTAAAATTTTCGACTTTTAAACCTTTTCATAGAATATAGAGCAATAACATATTGAAAACAATTGACTTGTCGCCCCAAAAAAATAAATTTGACAGACCAACGGAGTCCGCAGATTTTTATTATAAACTTCTTCCAGAAATAAAAATAAAAAATTCGATGTGGTAGTTTCTAGGAATTCTAAACTGTGCTAATTTTATCAAAATGAAAGATAACGACAAATATCTTTCTGCAAAGAAGCTACTAATGAAATACAGTACCGTACGCTATTCAACAAAGTGCTCATTTTTGCACCGAATTGAATCTCTAAATTTGTAGAATAAATTTAAAATAAAAATCACGGGTTAATGTGTTTAACTGTTACTCAATAAATTGCATAACTTTGCAATCAATTAAAAAAATTAGAATATATTGACATTTGGCAATGTCATTAATGAGTGAAATTGTATTTTGTAATTCAGTTGTATTAAACGACATTGTAATTACAACAGACGGGTTACATGTAAATGTAAGTCAATGATTACATGATTTTAAGCATGCAATTAGTCAATTAGGTAAGTTTTGAGGTTTGATTTACCATTTCAGACATTAATTATTATCACCTAATTACGAGTACAAAATCATTAACATCAATCAAAAACACTCACAAATTTATTATCTGTAGTTATAGAATAATTTATGTTTAATGCAAAACGTAAATAAAAGATTGTATGTATTTACTTAAAAGCAATAATTTCAACCAATTAGGCCTGATTTTTTCACCTTCAGTTAACTTTATTAGTCCGTTAACTACTATGGAAACAGTGTTGAGCCAATCAAATTTTTAGAAAGTCGCGTTTCTAAGATGATTAACCGACAGACAAAATTAAGTAATTAGGCCTTAATGTTATTGATATCATTATTATTTATCTCGCACAGTTTTAAACCTGTAAATAATATCTATTAATGAAATTATGTGTATTACCTACTCGTACAACTTTTTTATTCATAACTGTGTTATATAAATAAACGAACCTCCATATAAATTGTTTGTAAAAATATATTTTTTTCAAAATTATGTTTATTTACCCGTAACGCTTGAGTAAATTATGAGATCAACAACGAACTCTTCTAGTTTTCCTGTTCAACCATCAACTTCATATGTATTTTTAGTAATTTATTTTCTAGTAATAATTATGAAAATAGACGTAGCCGCAAATAAATAATATGCAATATCAATGTTAAAAAGATTTATACTGATTTTATTAAAATAAAAAGGAAAATGTCATTAAAATTCAAAAGTTATGTTCTAAGGGAAAACTTAGATAACTATTATTATTTTTGTTATGTTATAATAACTGCATTCAGAATTCAAGATAATTAGTAATCCCTTATTAATCGTTTAAGGATATTCGGTTGAATGCCGAATAGGATTCATTTTATCAATCGAATTTAAAAAGCGATTTTTGACGGTCGATTACTAATCAGAATTGTGCCCTACCATATTCATGTCAATGTGACATTTGTTTCGAAGTTTAGAGGCACCAACAAGAACCCAAACATGCCAACCCTTGCCCAACCTAAATACCTAAACAAAAGTGTCGTGTCAGTATTTCTTGGGGCCTTGGAGGATCTTGACGTTCAGGTCCGGAAGCCTACGTTGCGATTCTCCGGAACAAAAAGACAAAGTCACGAAACAGTAATAATGATAATAATAATGTTTTAAAACTAATTGGAACAGTCAGTTGAATGTGATCTATAAAAAATACATAAATAAGGGTTGCTATGCCGTGCTAACCAAATAAATAGGGCTGTCAACCCACTTAAGTTTGCTTCAACTGTAAAAAGTTTTATGGTATTTGATTTGTAAAATATCGGAAAACGTTTAACTATTGCAATTATTTTTGATAGCTTGGCGACTTTTTTTCGCAATTGAAGAAAAACATGTTTGCACCAGTGTGTGTCGAATTTTACAATAGTTTCTGAGTTTCACGCATAATTTCGTATTTTAATTCAAATATTGAGTTCTTCTCTTATTTTTTAATTCTGAAGTGAGCAAAAACGTACTGCTTTTAATTTCCTTTAACCCATCCATTACATTCGAATGATACAAGAAACCGAAGGTTTTGGAATTTAAAAACAATAGGTATTTTCTTTTCTAATTTTCTATATTGTGATGAATACGTATTGAAGTGGCTACGCACATTCGGGTTTATAACGTTTCGCACACAAATTTAGCTCTCAAACTAACAGCGTTCCTGTTTATTTTATTTTCTTTCAACTGTGAAAAACTTCGTTTTCTGGTAAAAGTGTTTAGCTCTACAAACAGTTTAATTAGTGTGAAAATTGACTATATACTAATTTATAGACATTTTGAAGGGTTGTGAATCATAAAAGGAAGAAGCACGGAAAATTAAGAAAAGTCGAATAATTGACGAAAAATATAAAATCCAAGGTCGTAAGACGTCAGAACTCCTTAAGGTACCGAACTTTTAATTAATAATATCTAACAAACCTGACAGCAAAGACCTTAAACATATAAACAGTTTTGCTTAGAATTTTACAAGTTTTAGGTTTATTAACATTGAAAAATTAATTTTGAAACTTTGATCGAGTTTATTTTGTTCTTAAAAATCAAAAGGATCTGGGTATACTCGTTAATAACAAATTAAGTTGGCGCGATCCGAGCGCTAAAGCTGATAGAGCTCTTTGTAGCTTTTCATTCCAACATTTCTTTAAACCAAGTACTGACTTGTGTTCTACAATATTTAAAATGTATATTATGCCACCTTTGGAGTATGTAATGCCAGTCTGGCATAATTATAGATTTGTACATGACGTATGTATCTATTTTATGCAGTATTAGCATTAACAACGCATATCGAAGTTGGATTTCAGAAGAAACTTAAAACGGTAGTTGTCTTTCGGACTAAGTGCTGCATATGATACCCTGTGGAAAAAGGTTTACGTTTTAAATTTTTTAACGTTATCCTTGTTCCACAATTATTTCTTTATTGAAAATATGTAATCTAATCGGAAGTTTAGAGTTTTGTTGAAGATATAAGCAGTAAATTCAGATTTTTCAATAATGGTCTTCCAAAGGATCGGTTCTGCATCTATTCTTTTTAATGTTTATATATCTTATCTTTTTCTTTATCAATGTCGATAATTCGTCTACGCCGATGATATGGTAATTTCATTTCAACATTTGGATTTTTTCGAAATTGAAAGAAAGCTTATCTGCGTATTATAAACAATTATTTCTTAAAATCTTAAAAGACAGAGGTTTATTGTTTTTGCTTAAGTAATAGAAAAAAAGGAGAAAAACTTAATGTTATCTTTAATAATACAGAGTTAAACCATAATTTTAACCCAGTTTATCTGTATCGTTTTAATTTACAAAGATCATTTAGAAAAAGTCAAACCAAAAATGAACACAAGAAATAATGCCATTCAAAAAATTACTTGAACAACTTGGGGAGCAGATGCAAAGATACTCGGTACAGCTGCATTGGCATTAGTTTATTATACAGCAGAATATTGTGCTCCTGTCTGGTTGAGTTATCATACGAAAAAATAGATGCCCAGTTGAATTGCACTAAACATATAAGTAATTAGTGGAACCATTTATCTTCTCCTCGCGATTGGCTTCCTGTTTGTAATATTACTCCATCAAACATTCCACGAAAAGTGCGTTAAAACGAGAATGGAATAAATGCCAAAACTTACCAATTTGGAATGATATTGAGAACCCTCCAACTAAAAGACTTAAATCTCGAAGCCCTGTAGGCTACAACACTACTTAACAAGGTTTTCTCTGAAGTTCAAGAGGGAAAAATTATGGATTGGAGTTAATGTGATCCTACAATAGAAGTCCCTGGCTTTGATAAAAAGGAAAATTTAGTCACATAAGAACAGGCCATTCAAAATGCAACTCTATGTCGTTTAAATGGGGTGCGATTTGTAATCCAAATTGTCAATGTGGAAACGAACCAGAGACCGTTACACATATTGTGAAGGATTGTCAATTAACAAAGTTTAAAGAAGAGTTTGTAAACATTAATAATTTAACGGACGAAGCTGTATTATGGCTTACTAATTTAAATGGCATCTGAAGTTAAGCAATATTTTGTATTCTCAGTCCTGATTATCTGTTTTTTCATTATTTTATTTTTTATGTTCTTATTTACCTCTATAAAGTTTATACACTTAATCATATTATTACATATAAATGCTAAGGTGGGTAAGGGTTGGCATGTTTAGATTTTAGTCATTTTTCCAACATTGAAGCAAATGCTTTCCAAGTCGAACCAATTGCACCAGACAACTCTTGCTTTGTAAAATATCGGAAAACTATTGCAATCTTTTTGATAGCTTGGCGACTTTTATGTTCCTGCACTTGATCTTCACTATCAAATGCCAAATGGTGAGAAGAGAAAATATCAATAATGCCGTTAAACTTCTAATACCTAAAAATTTTAAATAGAGCATGCTGCGTCCATTCATATTTTTCTATAGCCATAAATTATGGGGTTCTAAGTATTTAATAATTTTGCTTGGTGTCAGGATGAACTTAAACTATCTGTATGATTGATAATGCCCATAAACGAAATGTTTTGGCAGGCATCCTATTTGCTCAATACATTATAATATTTTTTGTTTGAAAACATACACATTTAAACTAAGTAAAATGCCAACAGTTAATTGTAACGACATGTGTGCATTTAAAGTGCATAGCGCTATCTAAGCGACAGCTTTAATGCTTGAAACACACGTGTGTCGATAAAGCCAAGTAAAACTTGTACAGAAGCATAACACGCAACGAAAGAACACCTGATGCCGCATTTCGCTCTTATTATGAGCTCATCAGAGGTGTATACTTAAGTGCGGTATACAACTGTACAAGACGGCTGTTGGTCTTTAAACTCGTGGAGCAATGAACATAAGCAATGTGTGTCTCGATTACTCGTGTAAAAACATTGACACGTATGAATAGTATAAATTAAGAAAAATGCCAACAGTTCTTAGTTTGTACATACGTATCAATGTTTTACACGAGATGTCGTAAGACACACATTTTGCTTATACACATTTAACTTCCAACGATAGGAAGTATTGTATCGATAAAAATATTTTAATTGCTAAATCATCTTAAAATGTTTGAAAAATATGAAATAAAAAAATCAACAACAAAAATGTTTGTCTCGATGATTTTCGAAATACTAAACAAACCATATTGTTCTTGACATTCTTCAACGGGAAAAGGAAGAACTGATGGCGTCAAAAATTGCTACTCGCGTAAATGTTTTTGCTTAATTTTCCTGAAAATGTGGTTTGGTAGAAAACTAAATTTAAATAAGTGTATCATAATTGCACTTAACTCACTTTTAGAATAACGAAATACTTCAATATACTACATATATCCAAAACTACCAAGAGTTCTAGAAGAATACTACTCATTAAAAGCCCTATACTACAAAAATTTCGAAAGTAACTGGTGACTAGTGCGATATACAGATAGTCTTAAAACTTTCAATAACTGGGCCGTCAGGATAACTGGATGGTACGAAAACTGGTAGGCGGGAAAACCACATTAAAAAGTTTTGACTTTTTAAACATAAGATTGGGAGTTGTGTACAACAAAAATTTTAACACTTTTTCCAACGGCTTAGAGTTAGTACATTATAGCCAAAAGTCGTTATCCCACTGTCAATATTTTGGCATATATTTTTATACAAATTTTCATGAACATATCGAAATGTAGAGGGCTATAATAACGCATAAAATATTTCATTTTGACATAAAATTGATAGCTCTAAGAGTCAAGATGGCGACTGGACGCTGAGAATATTGATAGTGGAATACCGGCTTAAAAAAAATCTGTCCTAAGGTCGTCAGCCTTCCGTCCGTATAGCGCCCAAGCACAAGGTATCTAAAGATCCACTGGGCCCGATTTTAACGAAACTTGCCATTCACGTATTATATTTAATGCCGAAAACCTAATTAGTTTTTAACATAATCCCTCTAACCAAGGACACCTAACCTATAGATTTTCCGATTTCTGCGTTCACGATGTTATACAGAGTTTCTATAAATGAATTTCTCATCATGTGAGTGTTGGAAAATTAAAAAAATGCAAAATTGCCGCTTATACTGATAGTGGATTGATTGATGCTAATGTCAGTTATTTCATCGTTTCGTTCTAATGATGAGACTTTTTAGTAACATTAGGGCATAATTCACCGCGCCCGAAAGGGTATTTAACCTTCAAAGATTTTTCAATTTTTAGAATATTTTTGGAAAATATTCATTTCACAATTTCTTGAAATAAAAAGTTCGGCTTAAGAGAAGTAACCCCATTCCCGATTGGTCTGAAATTTTTTTGTACACTAAGTAAAGAGTTCTGAGTAGAATAGTAATGACCCTAATGGGTCGTTCAAGTTGGTATGATATGGGTTGTTATTACAATTTTTTTAAATTAAATGTTTAAATTGCTGGTTGGTAAGTTACAGTTATTACAATTTTTTCCTTTAAAAAAATTACATGTTTGCATGTGATCGGGGGTAAACGGTGTTGGTTGGTAGATTACAGTTATTACAATATCAACTTTGACGACCCACAGGGTCACTTATTAATTGCATAAAAAGTTTGGAGCTAGTTACTTTCCCATATCCCCAAAAGTTCTTTGTAATAGTACGCACTTTTTAAACAATTTTTGATCCGATCAGTAACTACCCAAATACAATCATGTGACACCTACGAATATCGTCAAAAATATTAGTTATTTAAAAGTTGTGAATAAGAAGTATTGTAAATTGTATTATCTATAACTTTTATCTTGAACTATTTTTCCTAACAATATCCTATTTTTCCAATTTTTCGAGAAATATTTTCGGTTTGTATGAAAGGTCAAGATAGGACAAATAATGAATACGCCAAAGTCGCTCACAAAAGACTCCAAAGTTTGAATTAGGAATCCAACGTCCAACTATATGGAAATTCAGAGATAGCCTGAGGGAAGTGCAGAAAGGGAGAATTACTTACTAGGAGTGTAGCAGGTCATCAACCTCCATCAAAAATATAAAGTCGCCGATAAGGCTCGTGGAAAAACTTCCCAAACAGCACACATTGTAGACTTCCTTAGGAGGGGTTTATCCCATAATTACAACATAAAAAGAAAATACAAAATATTTCCTGATAATCTTTTTCTTACTTTTTGATGGTATTATTCACGTAAATATTAACAGTGACGTTAAGGTGTTAATGATAATGAGTGTTAGCATTTTTACAATCACAACTGTTTACCGACCTGTCTACGTATGTAACTGCTCAAACATCTGTCGACAAAGTTGCTTAATGCAAATGCATTTTCGGATGTGTTACGATAAGACAAGACGACACTAGACGTCACAACACTCATTGGTCGTAAAAGTAATTTTATTATACACACTAATGTTTTATCCGATAAGTAATAACTGAGATACGACAATGACAGGACATTAATATTGTTTCAAACAATACCTCCAAAACATTAATTATGTTAACAGTTAAAAATTTTCTTATCCATAACTAGTTTTTAAAAACATTTTTCCCTTTTTTCGTGTATTTAGAGTTTTGGCCTTAGTTCAAGGGGAGAGAGCGTCATTTGAATTGAGGAAACTGGTATAAAACATATACCTACGCCTTAACTCTTCTAAACAGTTGGTGTATTTACTTCCCGAATTATAAATTACGTAACATTTTAGAAAACAGTTACTAAATGTTTTTGTTTTACAACGTAGCGGTTTTTTCACTTTTTTTATCAAAAGTTCTATACTTTCTATTTTATTTTATGTGTTTATTAGTATCAGGGCGATGTAGAGTTCTGTGCAAAACGCGATCACCTCTTCTTTTTATTGCAGAATTAAAATGCACACTTTTTAGGTTTCAATATCTTATATTCTTACTAGAATTTTGTCGATAACTACCACAAAAAGCAATATCCGCCCATTGTTTAATGTGATGAGAAACATTCATAATGAGTTGAAATCTGATGCAGTAGTACCAACTTAAAATTCAAGTGATTTCACTAAGATAAAAATACAAAATCCGTCTTTATCTTTTTCAAGTCTATAAGTGAAATTTACTAAAGACATGTAAGGACGCCTGCTGTCTTCTTTTCTAAATACTTGTCGAAAGTCTTATACAATAATGAAAGTAGTGACACGCTAGGCTGCACACTGTTAACCCTAGCTTTGTGTTTGTTATCATTGTAAAATACAAGATATCAAAACAACTTTACATTACTTGTTAAAATAAATCATAATTCCAAGAAGTAAATGTAACTTTTCCCAATAAATCTTAGAACTTAGTGGCGAATAAATTAATTAAACTTGCACATAACAATGTCGAATAAATTATGAAAGAATTATGAACAGATAGGAATCCACTGAAAATTGTTGAAAAGAACATTTGCGCGTAATTCTTTACGATATTTTTATTACGTAATAAGGGGCAATTTTATTTTAGAAAGTATTACATTAGATCCCTCATCTTCGGTAAACGTTTTAGCTTTGCTTTCAACAGATTTGGCAATTTTCCAAATATTGCATTATTGACCCTGGGATAACGGCTTGTAACACATGCACTGCAGAAAATCATTGCGGCAATGCGACATTGTAGAAGAGCTAAACTGGTTCGCACGCACAAACACATTCGGCGTGTCAAGGCAGATCACAGTTATTTGTAAAAATGTTTAATCCAAAAATGTAACGAATTGATATTCAGAATTTATTGTAGGTACGTAGTATTTAAACAAATGCTTTTGTAATACATACAAATTTAACATTAAAGCAAAATTTGAAACATTTTTCCTAACAAAGGTACCTACATATAGATTCCTTGCCAAAATATATTCTAATTACAGAAATGTATTCTTATTCTAATGTGGTACTGTGCGTTGAGATAGAAGCAGTTGAAGACATACTTTTAGTACAATTACAAAAGAAAATCGAAAAGTAACTTTAAATTAGGCCTAAAAGGAGAGTTTCAGTTTCATTTAATCATAGGGGTTGCTTAAACCTTGGTGCGGGAATAAAAAAGTTTTTATTTAGAAATCATTACCATCATCAAATAGAATTATTATTAAGGATTTTTAATATAATTATGCTTCCCTTAACTTAGCGGAATATTAAAAATTGACGAAACAGATCAATTGGAACAAGTAACAAGTATTAGTAACCAAAAATAGTGACATTAGAACATTTTTCGTTAAACTATTACATTAATGATTTTTTAAAGAAGTATATTATTTTAAGATGCCACAAAATATAACAGATCTGCATAGATCCACATTTTTCATAAATAGAAAACTTATGACAATTTATTACAAGCTTTGATAATAATTTCACTAAAAAATTGGCTACCCCAAAATACACATTTTGGAAATTAAAAAAAGAGCAACATATATACAACGTGTCCAAGATAAGGATGCCCACTATGGGGATCTCGGAAACGGTAAGAGATGGAAGGTCGGTTAAATAGAACAAAAGTTGCATATTTGAGGGGATGTATTTATAGTCTTTGAAGAACTGCGATATCTCTTTTAGTCTTTGAGATATTTGAAAAAATTAAATTTTCTGATTTTCGTTTTTATTTTTTTCTGACCTTATTTGAAGAGATATCAAGAAAAGAATAGCACATTTTCATTGCCACTTTTCTAGCTCTACCTAATGGTTTTATCCAATTTTTGATACAACGTTTCGTTTGTTAAAACCATCATCAACTTTATTTTTTAAATACACGAAAAAATATTTTTGCCATATTTAATTGTCTCCTTGATACTGAATTCAACGATATGTCACACTTTATATTTTTGAGACGTTTCGATGAGAAAATTCATATTCAATGTAAAACATCGAAAAAGTACAGTTAAAACTAATACTAGAAACATTAAAAAACGTTAAAATTATTATAAAATTATGTTTTCTCATTTTCTAATTCCTGTTGCGAATAAAATAATTCACAAGTATGTATTTAGTGATAATACTGTTAATTAAACAGTTAAAATACATCTTCTCGTACTGTTGCATTTGATAAAAATAAGTTGGGGGGGCATTTTTTTCATAACTGTCATAATTGATTGTTGTACATATTACGTTTGTTTGGTGGTCTTTGAGTGAATTACCTTTTGTGTTTACCTAAAAACAATATGGTAGGAGAACATTTTTCAAATAATGAAAAATTCGACATACTGACGTGTTACATTTTGTGTCAACGTAATTGTTCTGAAGCCGAAAGAATGTATTTAAACAAATATCCAGAAAGGCGTCAACCTAACAAAAGAACTTTTCGCAGATTAGCAGTTAATCAAAAGAATATGGTGCGTTCCAAAACCTATAAAATCTCGCAAAAACCTTGCAATGAAGAAAGAGCCAATACTGTTTTATTAGCTGTAACGGAAAATCCAGAGGTTTCTACTAGGAACATTGAAGAGGCAACTGGCATAGCCCATTCGACAGCTCATTACGTTCTAAAGAAGGAGAAAGTACATCCATATAAATTTAGGACTTCGACCAGGTGACCCAGAAAGACGTAGAATATTCTGCGAATGGTATACACGTCAATGTCAAGACAATGAATATTTTCCGAATAAAATAATATGGTCCGATGAAAGCAGAGTTAATAATAATGGAATTTTTAATCGTAGAAATGCTCATTATTGGGCAAGAGAAAATCCACGGTTGTACAAAACGGCCTAAACACCAACACCGTTTCGGATTTAATATGTGGGCTGCTATATTTGGTATTCGAATTATAGGTCCTTTCATTTACCACGAATCCTTAAATTCTGAACGATACCAAATTTTACTCCAAAATGAATTAGAGATAGCTTTGAATGATTTGTCTATCCAAGAAGTTGAAGGTTGTTGGTTTATGGTGCACCAGCACATAATTCTAGTAGTTGTCAGAGAATACTTGTCAGTTAGATTTCCAGAAAGATGTATTGGCACTTATGCAAATGTACTGTGGCCAGCCTGTTCTCCAGATATAACACCTTTGATTTTTTTCTTTGGGGATACATTAAAAATTACATTTATGGAAACGATATTGAAAACGAAGAAATGTTACAAAGATTAGTTTTCAAAGCGTGTAGTTAGTATTACTCCTCAAATGTTGAGGAATGTGTTAAATTCTACAGTTAGAAGATGCTATTTATGTTTGGAGAATAACGGGAATCTTTTTGAACATCTTTTGTGAGTTTATAACCTTTAAAATAAATTTGTTTTTCATTTGTCTATTATTTAAAAGTACAGAAAATATTTTTATTATAATTTTTCGGTTTTCAATGTTTCGGTACTGTACGTTTTCGATATTTTACGTCTCAAAATATAAAGTGTGACATATCGTTGAATTCAGTATCAAGGAGAGAATTAAATATGGCAAAAATATTTTTCGTGTATTTAAAAAAATAAAGTTGATGATGGTTGCTAACAAACGAAACGTTGTATCAAAAATTGATAAAACTATTAGGTAGAGCTAGAAAAGTGGCAATGAAAATGTGCTATTCTTTTTGATATCTCTTCAAATAAGGTCAGAAAAAATAAAACGAAAATCAGAAAATTTAATTTTATAGCAATACGTAACTGAACGAAGTACAATTGA